>MU380334.1:0-74035 GCA_022495085.1 Xylaria sp. FL1042
ATAAATTAAATAAAACCTGTTACTCCCAAAAACTACACACACTCTTTTTTTTTGTTTGTTTTGTTTCAATTTAACCCCCCCCCCCCCCCCCCCCCCGCCAAAAGGGTCATCTGTGTCCGAAATTGTCAGACAAGAAACAAATACAGCCGCGTTAATTCACTAGTTTCGCCCAGCTGGCATACAAAATGCGGATTGCATTGTGCCCCAATATCCTTTCTACTAATTCTATTATATATGATGATCGAAGTTGGCGGAATCATACCATCTTTTAATCGACACATGCTTAATTCTACACCCTCTGTTCCCGTATGTTACCCTTGCTTCCCTCCAAGATTTCCATGGACGGGTCGCGAAATATTGAGACACTGTACGTGGAAATTCCGGGTGCTCTGAGCACTCATTACTTACCAAGCCTTAAAGTGATCCACCAATGACGTGAAATGGTGTATGAGAAAGAATATTGGAGACAGGGAGATTAATGCTTATGTTGTTTAGCTACCAGCAATAAAGTTTCCTCCCCTTTTTTTTCACATCGAAGTTCTTTAAGGTCCGTATATATAAAGAGCTTAAAAAGACAAGATTCGATGCTCTTGGTTATTCATTGGAAAATACGATTTGATCACAGTCAACGCAGCTCCTTATTTTCATTGTTGATCTTTGTCAATTCATCGCGACTAAGGCGGCCTAGTAGTGTAAGACCTAATCACTTCCAGCGTGATGCAATAATGTAAGCCATATTAAAAGCAAATATAACCAGCTCTGGTTCAAATCAATCATAGGTAACTGATCGCCAACTGCCACCCAGAGGCGCAGATCCTGATCAGTTGTCAATCGAAAGAACCCAATAAGATCGTGCCATCTTATCCATCCTTATATAGGCGTGCCTATGCCAGATAACAGGGAACGAAGTTTTCCTCATCATCCATGCCGCCCATAGCTAACTGTAAGTGGACCTCATGCTTGATGTCCAACATCAAGGGCGCTCAAGTAAAAGTAACTTCCTTGGCCCAGTGCTGAGGCCTAGAAGTAAAATCAAGTATCTGGTAACCGATAACTCCAAATGGGAAACGAAAATAGAATCTCCTTATGATTCAACCTTGATGCTCGAGATCCTGCTTTCTTCCTCTCATCTTTTTTTTTTTTTTCTGATTCGTTTTCTTTTCTTATCATCTCATGGTGCAAAACGCGTAATGTTGTAGAATGGGCTTCGAGAACCCGCTGTGAATCGTCCAGTATAACCCCAACCCTCTTACGTCAAATCTCTTGTGAAGAGCTCAGCAAGTTGCCATGGAAGTCCAAGAGAAGGTGATGCTGAAGCCTTAGAAGTGATATTCGATCACCTCTATAAGCAAAATGGGTGAAACCCCTTCAGTTCAAGATACTTGGGTCTTCGCTAGCAGTATGGGTACGTGAACTTTGCAAAGAATTAGGCAGATTCACCTGTATAGGCCTGCTTTTGCCAGTAAATGGGGACCTTCCCGTTGACGATAGCTTTCTCGCGTCGCTCTGGATCTTCAATCATATCAGGGCGAATATAGCGGCAAGTAAATGCATATCGACGAACACCGGCAGCGCTAACAGCATGCTAGGACATGAATTAGTTTAGTTATTCATGAAACAAATATGACCTTAGACCATACCTCATAATACTGGTGAATCTTTGTGCCATGCATGACAACAATGTCTCCATGCTCTAGGACAAATGAAAGCATGATGCGGCTTTTACTAGTGTTCTGGAACCCGGACTTCTTCTTCGCACGGAACCGCATTAGGGATGGGGAACCAAGCGACAACGTCGCAACAGTGGGTCCTAATTCTTTCTCCCCGTCATCGTGAAACTATGAACTCGTAAGTCTAATTCTTATAAAATTGGTAGAGCAGACTTACGCTGATCTGTGAGCCTTCAAAGTAGCCGAGCATAAGCTGTTCATTGAAATCAATGAAGCTATCTGGCATAGATTGTGAATCGACAGACAGTTGGCTTTCAGTGACATGATCTGCTGTCATTGCAACCGCTGTTGCGCCACCCCAAGTTAGGCGACTGAGAGCCTTCATAACAGAAGCAGGCGCCGTTTCAAAACCGTTGGATGTCTCTACGACCACGCCAAACTTGTAGTCGGCACCCTGGTCTACTGTTAGAAAACGTCCCAATATGTCTTATTGCACACATACCATGTTGCATGAAAAGTGGGAGGTCAGCTCCTCCAAATGAGAACCTAGGACATATAATTAGAACGGCAAAGTATAACTTAGCGATTTGACTTACCTCTGCAAAATGCAGGGTGACGTCGCAATTCAACATCTCCCATTCGTGTTGCCTCCTGCACCTCGTGAAACAAGTCGTTCAAGCCTCCCTTTCTCTCCAGAGTAGACTGTGTAGGTCGAAAGACAGTGACCGAGCCTATGAATCTTGCCTTATTGACATCTTGGGGGATATTAGGCAGATAGAAACTCGTCACTTCGTAGCCAGGAACGGTATGGGTGACGCGAGGGATTCGATTGTCAACCTGATAAAATTTGGGTTTGTTTCGAAAGGTGAGTTGAGTCTCACGATTGATCTTCTCCAGGGGGACATCCTTGGGAGGCATTGATAGTTCGAACCCGCAAGCTTTCTCACATGTCCAACCACCCCAAGAAATTCGGCGAGTCGGAGTCTTGCACACTGGGCATACGATGCCGCCTTTGAATGCTGCCTCAGATCCGAACATCTCTAGGGGTAGACTTGGAAGATCAGGCACCAAGTTTCCCAACGGCTTCTCAGCAGTCCACGCGGTTCTCTCGTTGAGAAAATCCTGGCTATACTGAAGGCTGTGGGGATCACCGACAAGGCCCGGGATATGAAAAAATTCATCGCAAGTCTTCGTCAGACAGCACCATCCTTCTTTGAAGATCTCCTTGCTTGTAGTGTTGCAAAATGGGCAAGTCGCTGTGCGACAGTGGAACTGGTCGACCGCATACGTGTTGTTTCTTTCTTCGCCCTGTGGCATCCACCAAGAAGTAGAGTTCAAGTCGATCTTTTGAAGTCGAACAACAAATTGAATGAAGCTTGACCCATCTTGTTGAGTAGGTTGAGGCTCTGACCAGAGGTCTGTGACGAAGAACCAGTCTAGAACATTGTAATGATATTCTAGTTGAACTCGCAAGAGGTTGTTGGTATAGAGGCCTGGCAAGGTCAGCAAAATGGAACATGGACTGTTTAGCTTTGATAATTGCTTGTTACCTTTCTCTACGGGCTGTTTTCCAACCACAACCCCAACGGGTTGTCCGATTTCCATCGCGTTCTTGAGATACACGTAATTCTTGCAGGTGTCTTTTTGATCCTCAACTCGAATATGTTTGCCGTTAGGGAGAGTCACAAGGCCACCGCCTCTGTCAACCATGTGGGTTAGCATGCTACTATTATTAGGGGGATTATGTTCTGGGTTCATACACTGTAGTGATAATCACTTGACTCTGGAGAACATCGCGAGGAGTTGTCTTTCCATTGAGAAGCATACCGGTAGCAACAGAGCTCTTCGACTGGATACCTCCCTGGTGTGCTTTCCAGAAGTGAATGCTGTCGCATAACGCACCACGCATGTTTGCGGAAATAGGTGGCTGTCCTGCAGGAAGGGCGAGTAGCTCTACTGACTCGGTATTGCCTGCTGGTTTTTGCTTCTTCTGCAGGGACTCATTCATGTCCTGGGCATCAGAGGACTTTCGCTTCTGAGCACGGTCGCCCACCTCTGTGCGGCGGGCACTAGCCGAACGGAGACCAGCAGAATTCATTGCGCTGGAGATAAAGAGAGAAATTCTCTGTAATAGACTTGCACGTTGCTCCTACTGATAGTTAGACGTTGGCATACAATGATGTGTAAGTGATACATGAGCATAAAGGGAAGCGGTTTTATAATAGGCTGAGTGTTGACTGTATAGCAGCTTTATATATCATGGCAAGAGAAGTAAGTGAATAGAAAGGGGGGATATTATAGCGCGTCATCTTGTGACAGGAAATAAGAGTACAAAATAACATGACAGGAAAGGATGAGGTGCGATGACATCAGAAGCGATAGAATGCTTGTATTTCCAAACATGTGATAGGGGGCGCGCAAAGCTTTGATTGTTCTTGGGAATGAGGAACTTGTGTACCTACTATGATTGCTTGTTTAGTCGGTTGTTTTGCACTATTTGTCGGCGCTAGACTATTCAAACCGGCAAGTCAGCAAATTCCAAGTAGACTGTAAAGTTGAGTTATTGTAGACAACGGAAAGAATAACTTGAAAGATTGAGTGTGGTTAGTGTTGTGAGTTAACATGATTACTGCGTAATCTCTTTGGTCCCTGTTAATTTGTGCCGAGGGCGGCACACCAGGATACCTACAGGAAATGTATCTGGTGCTCGGAGTTAATGATGAGAGGCAGATAGTGCACGCGGCTGTGTTGTTTTTGAGTCAAAATATCAACACCTTGAGGGAGACAGATGATGAAAAAATGGCAGGAAGGATGTAGTAACATTAAGAAATCGATAACCTGTTGGTTTGTCAAGAGTACGAGGAGTAGAGGAAGACTAGTGCAATGTCCTGAAGGGTGAAGCGAATAGGGCTCGTGCGTGACGAAGGGAGAGCATTCTAGACACCCAACAATGGAGAAGATGAAGAGCACAAGCGAGAGAGGAAGAAACCAGAAGGTATCAGCGCTGAACACTTACCTGATTACTGATAGACACCGTTGCCGAGTTCGGAACTCCTGAAATGGATGTTGATAATAGACAAGAGCAGGAAGAATAAGAATAAGGACGCGAAATGATTTGTGTCAAGTCCACTCCTCAAGACTGGAAGAAGACAGGATGGCTTGAGATAACTGTCTGGGAAACTCGATGTAGAAGAACCAAGGCGACAAGAGGAAGAGAGTGCAGACTCTGCAATGCAGATGCTCGCCAGCGGATATGGGCAATGCTTCTGGTTGAAGAAGGGAGGCTGCCCCTGCCAAGGAAGAATGGAAAGGAGGAAGTAGACAAGTAATAATATATAGATGTATGATCGGTTGTGATGAGTTGACCGTAGGTTGGAAGTAGAACTACCCGCGGAGAGAAGAAGAGTGAGAAGGAGAAGAAGGAGAAGGAGAAGAAGGAGAAGAAGGAGACGACGTGGAAAGGGGATGAGGATGGTCTTATAGAGATACTGTGACGGTGCACTTAGTAGAGTGAATGTAGTATCCGAGAATTAACGATGCCCTGTCAGTCTGTGCTGGATGGAGGCCTGGTTAAGGTAATGCAAACCGAAGTGAATTCAGACACAGAGGGAAGGGAATGAGAAAGGGAAGAAAGAAGGAAAAGAAAGGTCAGGGGGGAGTTGACTCTCACCTTGGGCTACCTAGGTACTCAAGGGGGGGTCCGTGCGTTCTTACTCGGTTTAGGGAAGAACGATGACAGGAACGGGCACCTGAGGAGGGTGGTTGCTAGAAGGGAAGTCGTGGGTGCCTAGGTAGTTTCTACCGAGGTACCTAATGATAGCTGCAACGAATCAGGTTAACCCATTTCACAGAGGAGCATTATTTGGGAAGGAAAGGTAATTAAGCGAAGCTGAAAGGCCCCTTCTTGCCTTGAATGAAGTCAGAGGCAGGGGTAAGAGAGAGAAGAGCAGCGAGAAAGATGATTTATAGCTCTGAATTGGTCTTGATCGGCTAAGGTGAACTTAATTCGTTCCCTGAGAGAACAATCCACGCGGCTATCTAACTAGGTGCATGATTACAATATGTTCTGTTAAGCGCTGGAGGCGGTCACTAACAAAGCTAGAAGAGCAGGTACTTGATAGGGGATTGGTAGCTTAGGATAGTATTAACGATTCATTAATGGTTCAAGGAAGCAATACGTGAATGGAAAAGATATTCAAGCACATGTAAGCCTATAATAATCTTAGATGGTCAGAAACATGCCCCGAACGTTAATTTGCAGCTGCTTCTACAGCTGAGCAAGGAGTTACAAAGCATTGATACACAAATAGAGAGCTACTAGAATATCGTGTAGAGATTTTTTTGCACTATCATCTACGTAGGCAAAAATAGTTTAATTCACTGTTGTCTCCCAAGCGAATACGATTTTGAAGTGTGTGGTACAATAGACGAGAAGCGAGTGGCCCTTGTCGCAGAAGGGCTTGCAGTTTAGTCAGAGCCACAGTGGCGCCTCGAGAAGCATGCCACAAGTGTTGGGGCACTGACATGCTAGACAGGTGGTGGTGAACATTGAATGTATCACCCTCTGAATTCCTTGTTCTGTGGAAGTCGCCCATCAACAATGTGACCGACGCTAGCGAGCAAACAGTGGCGTGCATTACTCCGTGTCAGGTACACCACAGCATTCCCAGAATAAGCAGCGAAGGTAATGCCACGCATAGAAAACCCACAAGGATAGACCGCATAGAAAAAATGTATCGGAACTGGCTAAGTGGGAAGCTATCTAGGAGGAATGGACAGGGCTGCTGCACCCCGCGCAGGAAGTGAGTGATGGGCAGTCCCATGAATTTACCAAGTCAGACACAGGGGAAGGTAATTGAGCTCATCCTTTCGCATATGAATCTTGAGAATGCATCGAGCTTAAGCTAGGCTGGGCGGGCCATAGGCCGCGTTGGGAAATAGGGAGGGATAATATGCCACTAGTATCATCAGAGGCCTGGAGACGTCGGTTCGGAGGTTAATGAGGCTGTCATTACTGCCTAGCAACTTGCATTATATTCATAGGCCGAGGCTGCTAGACAATGGACGTCTAGCTTGTTTCGTTGACTCTTAATTGGCAGACTACTTATCGTGATGATGTGACAAGGTGCTGAGGATCGCCTGTCGGCATTTCTTATTGGGATAGGTAGAGTCAGTATAGCCCGCTGCAGTATAAGTTGTTGCTTGGTCTTCGATTTGAAGAAGGTCGATAAGGTTATAGGGTCTTGTTGTGGCTGGTGTTGGGAATAGAGTTTTGATTGAATTGTCCTGTCCCTTCATGCTATTAATAAGTCTTTCAAGGAAATGAGTTTGGGTCAAATCGCTGCCCAGTCGAGGTTGTAAAAGACTGAAGACATGGTTTCGTTGCCGGAAGTTTAGGTTGTAGCTAGAAACCAAGGAATATCAATATGACATCGAGGTAGGACCTAGAGCAATATTAGGTGGCTCGTAGGCTAGTGGCTCAATATCTTTGGCTTCTTGTTTCTTGGAGTTTTGCTTACTTGGGAATCAGTCGGAAGCATTTGGGGATGGGGATGCCAAATGATTAAGTCATCTGTCTTCCATGGCTAGTAATCCACCATCATGCATGGCGCTGGTGTAGGGCAGATGCTAGGTTCTGTTTTCCTGGTTTGAAGTTACAGTAAACTTAAGGTAAGAAGAGTATAAATGACAGAAATCAGTAGTGTAATTATACATGCTATCCGTTATTGCAGAGCTTGTCAAGTATTCTATAGATCCTGCCATGGGGAACTATGTGCTATTGAAGAAGTTCCCTTCTGGATTGATGTAATGTAAGCACAAGCTCTGCCGATACTTATGCTTCCCTCCATGGGTACCCTAACTATATTACCAAAGCCATGTTTTGATGTTTCGATCGATTAGACGCGTTTAAGTTGGAACTTTGCAGGTCTCTGTGCAAGGAATCTTGTGTGTTGGGTTCTGTGTCTAATGGAATTGACAGGAAGTCGTATGCTAAATTGGTACGCGAGAAGAACTATGTGAATGTCCAGATGTGTTAGCTTGCTGGGTTTTCTGACAAGAGAAGTGAAAAAAAACTCAAAGAGTGCATACCTTAACAATTGCGCGTTCGGTTAAACTGTGATCAAAGCATGGTGGCATAAGGAATAAAAATAACCTCCTTGGAAGCTACTGAAGGTGATAGAAGATTGCAGTATTATAGAGTAAGTAGAGTAATGAGGCTTTTTTATTCGAGTAGATGTTAAATGTATGAGAAAGACTGGGAGAAATGATGTCCTGTGGGAAGAGTGATATAAAGCTGCAAGAATAACGCGAAAAGACGCGTCAGGTATTACAACCACCATGTAACGCGACTTACCGAGGGCTCGCTCTTTACAATAGATAACATGCCTTCCAACTTCAACAGCCTATTGACTGGAGTAGCTAGGAAACCCCGATCTACCTAGACTACACTAGGCGTTTAGTTTTAAGGCGTGTATGTAAGCATTCATTGTACTTCACTGGAGGTATAACAAAAGGACTATTTAGTCTGGCTTCTTATTCGAAGACTAGATATGTACTAACCCTGATATCAGAGTAGCCAAATGTATGCAAGGTGCTAGATATGTCTTTCTGAGAGAAAACAGCTAGCACTACGTTTGTAAGGTAGAAATACCATGTAAGTTGTTATAGATAGTCACACAAGTGTTATAGTACAGTACGTAATAATAGCTACAGAAAGGTCAAGTGTCCAGCTTAACTATGTTGTGGTTTAAGTAATGTCACAATATTATCACCAGGACAGAGGATATGCATGTGTGCATCCAAGGTTTCGAATAAGAAAAACGTCTATCTTTTTAGGTATGATGACAAGAATCTATGCTCCTTTAATACTTGGCTTCCGCGACCTTGAAAATAGTGTGACAGTTTGTCACTGGAATAAGGTTTGCGACGAAAAGGATGGCTACATGTTAAGACCAATTAGGAGGCTAAGATCAGGTTTACAATATTACCCCTGCCTTAATACGTTCAGCGAAATGTCAGAAGATGCAAGCCAAAGAAGAGAAAATAAAAGCTGAAGATTTTTTAAAAACATTGAAGGTAAAGTGAAATAGAGCCAAAGGGGTATAGTATTCATGGCTAATTAGTATGAGTGTCACGATACAATAAATCGGACAGTCAAATTACCAATGTTATTACGAACTAAGACTTGGTCGAATATATTGATAGCTTTTCTATACGGTCTCTATCCAAACGTTACCAAGTCATTACCAAAGAAGGAATCCCTCCTACTCAGAATGCTCAAGAAAAAGCTTCACAGGTAAGGAGTCAGAACAGTACGCAATAGGGCCCCTATCTTATTGTCGGGAAGCTCTGAGTTTATTACACAGAAAAAGAGCCCCTTTATTGCTAATGTCAGTGCCAAATATGCCCTCCTCAAGCAAGCGCGGCTGGATATCGAAGGATTCATCTCAGTACTGCAAGCGAGCTTCGAGTTCGTAGATCATATCAGCAGCGAGCCCCAGACTCCCCTGAAATCATCGCAATCACATCAATTCCAGATGTCCCGACGACCCCTACTTTTCTAGCGACCTGGTTCCTCGCGCTCGGCCTGCTTCTTATCGCCCCCTCCATCGGGATGGTAGCATAGACGGGATTGTCTTAGCTCTGCTGAGGAAGCAGTAAAATCCTTCAATTCGATTTTTCGGACTGCCGGGGATGGTATCCTCGTAGTGGGCATAAGAATACATGTTATCCTCAATGTGAAGTCGGTACGCATCGATGATGAAGTTGTAGACGACGGTATCGGGGCGCACCTGGAATTAACCGCTTCCTTTAAGCCGATAGGAAGGGTTGTAAGTGTGCCTCACAAGAGGGTATCTAGTCTCGGGAGCCTCGGAGACAAGCTTGGGGCAACGGCCATTCTGGCTTCAAGACTCCGTATTATCGCATTTTCGGTTGCAGTACCAGGTGCTATCTTAGCATCTTCGTATCGGTCGGTCGGCAGCGCACTTCTTCTTGCAGCTAGTGCAGAACGGTGTCTTCGAGTATAATAAGATGTGTTCTCGTAAAGAGGTCAGATGGTTGTCTGCTCAACGTTGTCGAGAAAAGGAGAGAAATAATTCCATGAAGGTGTGAATACTGGATTAAGGGTAGAATATAGGTATTAACAAGAGTTCCTGACAATTATAGCATAACGATAAGAGATAGCACAGCAACACACAAACAGATACGTCTGTAGCGCTGTAACCAGCCAGGCAGAAGTCTTTAGTGCCAGGAACATAAAGATTCATTTTCCATTGTGCCTAGGGGCCAAAAAGACAAGTAGGCTAGCTACCAGCTCTAGAGCCATCTACAGGTGTTCTATACAAACAACTGGCGAGCCGTCTCATGAGACAGCCATGCAATGCATCTTCTTTGGTTCAACTTGAAACTACACAAGTCAGTCGCGATTACATTTGACAGCCTATCTTGATCGATCCTCTTCTAAAGTTGGTCCTAGTGTCGAGTTCTTCAATTCTACGGTAATCAACCGAATGTCCTGCGGAGACATATTCTTGGACGCAATAAACGGGAGACCTTTCCGACGAGCAGTCCAACCGACGACAGAAAGAGTCTCAGACGCAGACTCGAAACGTTTTGCTAATCGCCAGGTGAGGCAGTCGATAGCCGCGACATCTGCCCTCCCCTCCGCAACTGCGATGATAGAATTACGATGTCCCCCGCTCTCTATACGCTCAAAGAAGATGTCCAGATCTTCATTCAATGAGGCAAGGTCACGTTCCAGGCTAATCAGGCCAGACATTGAGTCCCTGGAGTTATATGCAAGGCGCTTGCCTCGCAGATCTGCAAGGGGGAACTTCGGCTTTCCATCTCGAGGCGCTGAGACATCATCTGCGGTCCGCCTGGCCACGATAGCACTAGTATAAAGCATGGCGCTTCCACCGTCGACGTTGGAATAGTCCTGCTGACCGACAACCTCGACATAGCGAGCAAGACCGAGCTCCATAGGCCCCCAGCAGGCTTGTGCAAACAGCAAAGCGGGATGCCGCCATAATGTGTAGAGATCCAGTTCATCTGGAGGAAGAGTAGCTGGGTCAGGCGCGATGATGTTTCCTTCGGCGTCGCGAATACCGCCTGGCACCGAGGGCATATCTGCATTGTGCCGAACAAGGCGGTCTGGAGCATCGACCCCTGCAGCTCGCAGGCGATCGCGTAAGCTGAGCCATTGTTCGTCGACTTCAGCGCGGCACTCGGGCCAGTCATACATGGGCATTGCCGCGATGAAGCGAGACATCTCGCCAAACGAACCAGCACGTACTATACGTCTCCCTCCTTTTAATCGGGCCTCCGAAATCGAATCAGCGGAGCGAAAAGAACCGGGTAGGTATACAGTACCGATGGAAAACCCGTGCCAAGACTTCGTCAATGTGTGGAGGCTCAAGAAATCCAATGACTTTTCACTGTTCAGGGACCAGGGACCAGGGTACGTATACTACGTAAAGCTCTAGATATCAGTAGGGAGCTTCGGGATTCCTGAGCAATAAGAACAGCTTACCCCAGAATTGCGTGCGCGAGCTATCTAGGCTTAGGTGCTCTAACTTCCCGACCGCTGTTTAGCGTCATGCGGAGATGTCGCCCACTATGCGAACCCCCATGCCCCCAACCCCAAATCTCGACCGCCGGCGTCGCACCTCGGGTGGTCGGTAGGAAATATCGTGGGTTAAGTGTTGAGTGTTCACCGTTCACTGCAGCTCTTCTCGGATCTAGTATCGTATATATTCCAGTCGTGTCAAAGTAATCTACTTATTCTTCTTTGTCGGTATATTATTCAGCTCTAACAAAGCGCCCAGAGAATCCATTTACGTCGCCCTAGCCAATATAGTAACAAGATGGTCTTCACTCCGCCGGCGTGGGTTCCTCAGTTACCCTTCGGTAAGCACTTCATTCTTAATCACTACCTCGATAGTGAGTATCATTTTCTGGACATCATCGCTCACAAACATTCACAGACCCCCCAGACTCAATCCCCATTCATGACTTTGTCGGGAACGAGAGATATGGCCGGCAACCATTTGACAGGTCTCAGAACCCCTTCACATGCGGGCTGACAGGGAAGACATATACCCACGCCGAGTTTCGTGAGCGACAAGATCTAGTATCAAGGTCTTTGTCAAAGCGCATGGGCTGGCAGCCAAATGAAGATACGCCCTGGGATAAAGCCATAACGCTATACTCCTTCAATACGGTGAGCACGGCATGGCATTACTAGATTTTGATCCAAAATAGAAGCTCTGATAAGCTGACCAGCAGCAAAGATTGACTACCTCATGTTCACGTACGCGGTGCATCGTCTCTCCGGCATCGTGACGCCAGCTAACGCCATGTACTCGGCCGGCGAGCTAGAGCACCAGCTGAAATCCTCGGGGTCCAAGGCTCTATTCACTTGTCCCTCACTACTAGACAACGCCCTCAAGGCCGCGCGGGCGAGCAATATCCCCGAAGATAGGATCTTCCTACTTGATATCCCGGGACAGGCCCCAGACCCGCGGTTCAAGACGATCGACGATTTAATCACAGAAGGCCGCTCGCTCCCCTCCCTCGAACCTCTCAGATGGACAAAAGGGCAAGGAGAGCGTCAAGCCGCGTATCTCTGCTATTCAAGTGGGACCTCAGGACTACCAGTCAGTACCACTCCTAATGTCTTCTTTCTAACAGCCCAAAAAGAAGCTCTACTAAAACCAAAATTGGTAAACCCCGTGCATAGAAAGCCGTCATGATCTCCCACCGCAACGTCATCGCGAACATAATGCAGATCCGCTGGCACGAGGACACAGGCCGGCGGCAAAAGGGCATCGAGACACAGACGAACATCGGCCTACTGCCCATGTCGCACATCTATGCGCTCATCGTCGTCGCGAATACCAGCTTGTACCGCGGCGATGGCGTCGTGGTGCTGCCGCGGTTTGAGCTGAGGACGTTTCTGGAGTGTATACAGCGGTTTAGGATTAATTTCATGCATCTTGTAAGTTATCCCTTTTGTGCTGCGATGTCTACCTAGACTGCGAAAAAAAATAAGAAATAAAAAATAAGTTCGCGCGCGCACACACACAAGGAGGGAAAATGCACAGCACTGATTCATATGCACCAGGTCCCGCCTATAATAATCCAGCTCCTCCGCAATCCCGACCTATGCGCCAAGTACGACCTACGCAGCGTGCGCTACATCTACACAGGCGCCGCCCCCCTCGGCGCAGAAACACACGGCGACATGGCGAAAGCATTCCCGCAAATCACAGTAGGACAAGGGTACGGGATGACGGAGACAAGCACGGTGGTTCTCAGCACAGGGGAGAACGACGTCGTAGTAGGAACCTCAGGGTCGCTGGTACCTGGTACGCGGGCGAAGCTTCTAGATGAGGAAGGGCGCGAGATCACAGAGTACGGGAAGCGCGGGGAGCTCTTCGTGCAATCCCCCTCTGTTACGCTGGGGTATTTGCATAATGAGCGGGCGACGGCCGAGGCGTTCGTGTGGGATGAGGATGGACGGTGGATGCGCACGGGGGATGTGGCTGTTGTTAGTTTGTCCCCGGCTGGACATGAGCATTTCGCTGTTGTGGATCGCTTGAAGGAGCTTATTAAGGTTAAGGTAAGAAGAAACCACACACTCAAGCTGGAGAGAAATTATTCTTCCCTCTTGCGTGCAGTATTCTCGTCTGATTCGACAGGGCATATATAACTAATGCGCACATGTGCACAGGGCCATCAAGTGCCGCCAGCGGAACTAGAAGCGCATCTCCTGACGCACCCGGCGGTGAACGACTGTGCTGTGATCCCGGTGCCGGACGATGGAGCTGGCGAGGTGCCCAAGGCGTTCGTGGTGCGATCTGCCTCGGTGGCAGGGAGGTCCAACGAGGAGGTCGCGCGAGAAATCTGTAAGCATGTCGAGGAGCACAAGGCGCGGTATAAGTGGCTGAAGGGCGGCGTCGAGTTCATCGATGCCGTGCCCAAGAGTCCGAGCGGGAAGATCCTACGGCGGCTCTTGAAGGATAAGGAGAGGGAGACGAGGAGGGCCAAGGGTGCAAAGCTGTGATACAGGGGCGCGCTGTACCTGTTGAATTGGTGCTGTTTAGAGTTTCTAGCGACGATTTATTGGATATAGGTATTATTGGCCGTTATCAAGTGAGCGTCCTGAGCGAGAGAATGCGACAGGGATAGGAATATCCCAGGTTATATGCAACGCGCCGCGGAATTGATATCGGATTCACGCTATGTAGATAGATGAGATGCCCGTAGGACATATTCTTTAAATCATTCACATTCGTCACAACACGGGCTGACCCAAGGGTGGTCTGTACACATCTATTATTAGGAGCTATTAATACAAGACTCTCCACGAGTCGTTTTTTCGCTCGTGATTATAGATTATAACGTAATTTTGCGGACTCCTTGCTCAAGCTTACGCCTTGCCCTTTTTCCGTAGGTACTCTTCTTCTTCGGCCTGTAGGTCGGAGTCGACCTTGGCGCCCTTGGAAGGCTCGTTTCCGTGCAGTTTGGCCTAGTCATTCAAAGTCAGCAACTGTCTATCCGACTGCTCTATATGGACAAAGGTGTGCAAAGGGTTCGATGGAAGAAACAGGCACGTACAGGTAGTGTGGGGTCCTTCTTCGATGCAGCGGTCTCTGGATCATCTTGCTCCTTGCGGTTCAGCTTGCGCTAAATATATGTGTTAGCATTCTGTTACTTTTCTGCGATCGTGTGATAATATATCGTACCTCCTCATTGGCTAGGCGGTTGGCAATAGATCTCTCATCCTCTGCGAAGTGCGTTAGCGCCGGCTACAATTGATGGGTAATACCGTGTGTACGACATACTGGAGTCATTGGGCTGGTGGGAGTGCTCTACACCCTCCTCGTATCGTGTAGGGCGTGGTGCTTCGGAGGCTTTGTAGTTTCTCTGATCGCCGGCTTCGTAGACGCCGCTGGTTCCAACGCTTGAGTTTCCAGACATTTTTGATGGTATTATATGAGTGTGACAATTGCGAGGATAGTTTAGGAAATGTTTTATTTTTTGGAATATGTGTAGATCTAATGTGATTGTGGTCTTATTGAGTATGGAAGAGAATTCTCAGAGGCCATGAAAAAAACCATCCTTATATATAACCATCTGGGTTGAAGGAACCTTCTACGTCATAGGACGATGTTAGGCGGCCATAGATACAGTTACTAGCCTTTTAGCTGCACACCGTCATACAAAACCTGTCAAAAAGCGATTCATAGTCCGCCTAGAATCCACCAAAATATATCAATGCCTAACATTGACTCTAGGTGATATCAGACTTAGACGTCATCGATCCACGAGAAGTGTGGAGCTCTTCTAGAAAATGGTGTAGTTGTCGAGGTTGTTCCCGGTCGGTACGGCATAGGTAGCGTAGCTCTGGTGCTGTAGGGGTAGAATGTGGAACCTACCTAGAGAACCCATAGGCCCAGATAAGAATTGCACCCATGTCCTTCGGGACACAACCATTATTGGTACAGTGCGGCTTGTACTCCGTAACCCCTAGCGGATGCGGATCAGTGGGGGTTTCTAGCTCAGGAACGAGGTACCTAGGGCACCCTTAACGACACCTGTCTGAAGAACCAGCGGTCTGATAGCAGCTGTCAGATGGCTCCCAAACAGCAAACGGCACCTCCAAAATTTAGAGGTCCGAAGCTGCAAGTTGCGCGACCATTATCGACGACAACCGCCTTTTCTCCGCCCAATCGCCCGCCAAGATGTCGATGTTCCGGGCGAAGAAGCTTGATATTGGCTGCTTCATCAATATCAAGATAATCCGCGACCACACGAAGCGGAAGGTATTCGCCGAGAATGAGCCTGAGAGGTGCGCATCCCGCAACCACTGCCAGCCCTCGCTCCATGCCATCACCAGAAGATGACCAGCACAGACGCCATTGACGGCACAACTAACATCTTTATTCACTGGCGACAGACAAGCTCTCCGATACATCATCCGAAACACCACTCTCCCCCCACGAACCCGCGCCGAGGCCCAGCTTCAGCTGACCCAGATGCACTGCTACACGCGGCCGACGCAGATTCGAGGACGATGTGTGCTGGGCGGTAAGGGAAGGGGTATATTCCGGGACTTCAAAATGTCGAGAGTGAGTTTACACTTCTCCAGGGCCCGTCATATTTGTATGTCGACCACACAGGACTAACGACAGGTACAGTATAATTTCAGATTGCAAGCTTTAGCAGGCAACCTCCCAGGCGTACAGAAGGCCAGCTGGTAGAATGGCTGCCATGGTGAGGGGCGTTTATAGTGTACGATACGTTGGGTTTGCATGATTGTCACGTATAGGAGCTTCATGCAATTGTACGATACCATCCTCGACCATCCACCACCCATACCCATATACACTATAGACAATAAATTGTATAAACACATCAATGTCTTTAGACAGGCGACGAAGGAGTTTCCTCAGTCTCTGCTTGTATTGCATGTCATCTCTATGCTAATAGAAATGCATCCCTCTTTCTATCCGGCCTGGCACGCAATATTCAGCCATCACTACTGAAGAGCAAGTGCACTTTAGAATAACAGGGAATGCGACTACTATTTGGGATCGAAGGAGCATAAGTGTGACATAGCTAAATTGTACTAAGTAAGTAGTTAAAGTTGAGGGTGCTACTGCTGCTCACGCCTGCACCAGCTCCTGCTTCCATACCCGTAGTTTCCCTCCCCGACCTACCTCCCCAGGTATTCTCTTTCCCAGCAGCAAACAGCCTCCACAGGTTGTTCTTTCGCACCTCTATCAGACCCCGCTTATTAGATGTTTCAAACAAACCACCACCCGAGAAGTGTGTACATTCGGTGCCAGACTCAGTACCTGCTGCCTCTGACTTCCAAATCTACCTAGATATTTAGGCATTCGTTTGACTTTGAAGTACTTCGAGGTCTCCTCTACCTATGAGATCAATATCTACGACGTTCCAGAAACCTCACAGCAAGAATCGATCGATCAGTGCCTCCTGCTCTCCTGCCACTTCCTAAATATCACCCCGACCTTCGACTTATCTCAGATCCTTCATTGCTGTTGCCAAGATCTACTTCCTATATTTGTTTTCTCTGCTCTAAGATTGTCACATCTTGATTAGCTTTATCCCGCGCCTCTTTTCACCCGCCTCTCTACGATGTTTAGGCGCAGGTGGTCTTCTCTGCCGGCAGATCCTGAATTTCCCAGTGATCTTCAGGGTCTTGGGTGCGTATTCTCTCTCTAGATCTTTTCTGGTATCTTCATACGTGTTCTGACTACGTTTCCTATATAAAAGGTATTTCATCAATAAGGACGACGAGGTGCGCTCGATCGAAAATGAAGACAACTACTTCAAATATTTCCTTAGCCGTAACCCACGAGTATGCGATCGCCAGCGCTTTGCCATGAACCGTGAGTCAATATTGTCTCTCATCCAACCTTCAGTCTTATTATATTCTACCACGATATGTTATGAAACTTTCGACTATTTCATCCTAACGATGGTCTTGCGTCATCTCTCCCCTTTCCCACAAAATCCAGTCTATACTAACAGTAACCCCTGAAGAGGCCATCCAAGCCGAGATCTTCAAGCGTCTTATGACCCTCGGTCTCTTGAGGCTATCCCTCCCTCTCGGCGCATCCCCATCACTCCATCCCAATGTTCCGATATTCATAACTTCCAAGTTGCTGGTGAATTCGCGCGTGGTAATCATCTTCGGCGAAACACACCAGGACCTCGGGGTTCTCGCCCACCGCGTCCTCGGCGGACCCGGAGGAATCAACAAGGGCTCCCTAGTCTCGGTCGTTAAGGCTCTTCTCCACAAACGGTCTTCGCCCACCGACCCCTTACCGCCAGGTATCATCCTCGCTAACATGGGCGAGCTCATCTGGTGGCCTGAGGGCCGTCGTACCCTCAACAGATTCGCATTCGATTGGGCCCCGATGCGCAGCGCTGCCCATATCGGCAACTACGTAGACTCTGAGCTGAACCGCGTTCGTAATAACGAGGACCCCATGGCTCATGTCAAGTACATCTTCGAGAAAATTGTGCCCGCTATCGTGAATCCCAAGGCCGGGCTTGACATCATTGGCCTTGGTGACGGCGCCGACGTCGTCGAATCGTATTTGAATTCCGATAAGACGTGGGAGGGCTTGGGCGACCGCATCAACTGCTTTGCGTCCGTCGGCGGCCAGTTCCCTCGGTGGGAAGTCAAATGCGATGGTCTGCGCGAGTTTTTGAAAGACGTGAGTTTATATCTGTTTTTCTTGTTGATTTTTCTTTTCACAATGTATTCCCTTCCAGTCTCTTCCTTTATATGTTATATAGTATGAAATATGTCAGTCACAAAAGCCCCTGTTCTCCACAAGGACCACGATATCCCTCTTTGATGTCACATAGTTTTAGATGATCTCGAACCCCATGCTAAATTAACTACCAATGTTCACAGAGAGCCCGCGCCTATGCCCCTTCCACTGAGTCCCTGGGCTTAGTCCTCTCTGGTCCATCGGGAAACCCTCATACAACGACCTTCACCTCGCTTGGTTGTCCAGTCCTCAGCGCCGGCGAGCCCGAGCACGTTGAGACGCTCTTCATCGCCTCGCATGAAACAGTACTCAACTGGCTGCAGGAAGTCGCGGATACACCGGCCGAGAAGAAACCTTACGTGAACCCTGCGTTTACAGTTAGTTATTCAGATGCTCCTGACGGTGATAACGATGATGATGACGGAATGCGGGGTCTGCTAAGGTACCTGCTGAGGGAAATAAGAGCGGGCGAGCACTACCCCTAAAGTAGCACATAAAATAACCATGGACCGAGACGAGGGGAAAGAGTCTACACAATCTCAACAGTATGAAAATTTCGTGGAAGAAAATGGCGGCAATGAGAGCAGCGGTGCAGGTGGTCAAAAGATCATCACCAGGGATAATTCTATCGGAAATGACGGCGTGAATGGAGATGAACCTGCTCTAAAGAAGGAAGAGGAGCAGATCCAAGGGGATCGTGAGTACGTGATCCGTCTCAAGGGAAACGACCCGAGAGACGGTACCGAAGGCGACAAGGAGTGGTAAGTTCACGCCTTCAATGCGGAAATTCCTGGGACTTTCTTATTACAGTGCCAGTCCTTTCTTATCTTTCTGGCGTGCCGTAGCTACCCATACGTGGCGTGGAACATGACCGAGATTTGGTGGGATACGATATCAAGACAGAATAGGCTTACCTAAAGGCACTGGGTTGATAAGTCAAATAGATAGCCTGATCTCCAACGAGCTGTCGAGCTCGTGATATAGGTGCTTGCGCCGCATCTATGTACTAAGCATCCGTCACAGATGCCAGGATTCACGTAGAAAAGATCGTTATTTTGATTATCATACATGAACTGAACTCGTGACATGACGGCAACGACTTTTGATGTCCCTGAGCCAACGTGATACATATATACAACATATAAGACAAGCAGAGGATTTAGCCATATTTCCTACTTTGGTGTTGGCGCAGACAGCTATCGTATGCTACTTTTTACCTATTCGTAGAATCATTCCTGAGCATATCTGCAATTCTGCGCCGTACGCGCGGGAACGCCGCGCCAGTCCGATTTCCCGGGAACCCCTTATTATTCAAGGTGGTTCCAAACGAGCGTGATCTGCTTGTTTAACAACCAAGTAGAAACGACGAGATAGGACAGGGTAGGAGGGTAGGAGGGTAGGATCGGTTATGCACGTAAACGCAATCAAGCCCAGAGGAACGTGCTCAGAGAAGTACCAGGGGCCTCCAGCTCATCCAGGATCTCCTGCGCCCTCCGCATCCTCTCCTTGACCACGAGTTCCTCGGCCGCCCACCGTCCAGCCATCTCCTTCCCTCGCTTGCCGTCGCCCCAGAAGCTACCGAACCAAGTGCCGGCACTAGCAGAAGGTGAGGAGGAGGAGGAGGAGGAGGCGGTGTTGTTATTGCGCCGGGATTCCTCTTTCTCTCTTTCCTCGCGCGCGAGGCGCGCGGCCATCTTCGCCCAGTTCTGGAGCCCGCTGTCGAGGCATTCTTTGCAGGTCTGTTTTGCGGCCACGTCTGGGGAGGAGGGGCCGAGGGCGTGGAGTTGCTCCTCGGCGAGATCGACGGCCTCGCGCGTCCAGGCTAGGCCGTCTTCGCGGGATTTGCCTGCCGCGTAGATGATCTCGCCGATGTACAGGTTTAGCCCGGCTTCTTCGCAGCGCTCCTTTGCGTCGCGCACTGGGGGGGATTCCCCGTTGGGGGGTGGCGGGGGGTATGCGGGGGGTGCGGCTATGCGCTTTATCATGGTCATGATGTTGGATGCTGTCCAGGGGGAGTCGGAGGGTTTTTCTGCTTTGTAAGATGGTGTGGTGGATGTGGTGGTTTTTGCGTCTGGTTCGGGGAGAGAGCGGCGCGCGCGGAGAATAGATAGCAGGATGGGGAGGGCGGTGGATATATCTTCGTTGCGCGCCTTGTGCGCTGCTAATGCCGTGAGGGCGTCGAGGATGTTTGTCGACGGCGCCGGGGCGTTGGCACGGAGGACGTAGGAGGAGCGGTCATACGGGAGTTCCGTCTGCGGGATGTTCTCGGAGGCGAGGGAGAGCGCCCAGTCGTACATCCTGATGGCGGCCTCGGGGACTTCTTTGAAGTCGAGCCACGAGGCGTACGCCAGGGCCGCGTCCATCTTCTGCCGCGACGAGAAGCCCCGCGTCGTTAATATCCGCATGTAGAACGTCTCTGGCTCGTCGTATGCGCGCTCGCAGTTCTCCTCCAGCGGCGCTTTCTCGGCGCCAAAGGGGATGGGTTTCGGGTTCGGGTTCGAAGGCCCAATGACTGTGCTTGCGGGGTATACGAGATGTCGGGTAGTATCTACGACATGATCGTCGAGTTGTTCGGCGGCTTTCGCGGCCAGCATCAATGCCTCGTAGTAACCCCTCCGCCACGGCTCGCTCTTCGCGGTGATATCGTAGCCGGAATTCCCGATGCCCTCGATCCAGATGCCACCCTCGGTTAGATCTTGCAGTCCCGCGCCCTCACCCTTCCTATCTTCCAGCCTCTCGATGACGTTCTTGGCATATTCTCCGATCACGACCCAGTCCGTCTCGATCCAATCCGTCCGGTCCGGTCCCCATTTCGCTATGCGGAATCGAAGCCTCGTTATAAATCCCCATTCGTGCGGCGTTGGGTACTTCCTCTCGAGCCACTCTTGCTGCACACTCCAGTAGGCTATCACCGAGAATCCCACGATGGCCCAGACGTAGACGGTGTATTTGAAGCCGAGGTACAACTCATATACGAGCCATCGTTTGCGCTCCGTCGTCAAGTAACGGAACTGTTGATTTCTCGACAGGGGGGTGGAGAGGAAGGGGAGCTGTGGTCGCGCCTGAGAGGCGAGCTGGGCGTGTCTTATGAGGAAGCGAGTTGGAGTTGGATTCGGGCCCTTGGATTTGATGGAGGGGAGGAGAAACAGTCGTCGGAAGAGGATTCGGCGCTGCATGTTTATTTGCAATGAAGGCCGTCTGTCATAGGTCGGCTTCTCATTATAATAAAAGAAGGCAGCTACACTCGACCTCTTATCTTAGGGCTCATACAGCATGTTGCTAGGACTTGTTCTGGGTGCTGAGCGTACAATAGGTTAATAATACTCTTGTACTTAGAGCTCGGACAGTACTGCTCGGATTGCGTGGGTGGGGCTCTATTCGAGGAAATAATGTTGATCACTACGAAATAGATGTGAATATCATTTAAAGGTCAGCCAATCACAATAGGAATAAGAGGATAATTCTAGAGCTGTGCTAGTGTAATGGTTATCATTCTAGCCTTCCAAGCTTGAGATCGGCGTTCGATTCGCCGGCACAGCAACTTGTCTTCTTTTCCTTTTTCCTCTTTTTCCCCCTCCTTTCCCTTTCTTTGAGCCATGCCTCGGATCTCCCTGTATTTACCTCCATAAGTCTAGTCTGCTTTCCCATTTCCCTCTTTCTTCTCTTGCATTTTGTGAAAGCCTACCATGGGGTATTTAGCACCGGTAGCGAACCGACTATTAATAGTCACCGTGGCATGCCCCGTTAAAAAGTTACTATACTAAACCAACACCAGCGCAGACAAACAATTCGCCCAATGATAACGAGTTTCATTTTAGATTTTCTTTTTCTTTTTTTAATAGTGAAAATATAGAAAACAAGAGAAAAAAAGAGCGTGAATTATTGTCCTACGCCTAATAAGAATTTAAAAAAACTAAAGGAGATCTGAAGGAATGTGTCCTCAGTTCCACAATCACAGCCCATCAGCATATAGGCCAACCTGTAACCTAATCGCTCTTCAGTTGGATCGTAGGTTAATAGGGAGAGCCTGCTTAGATATTGTTACAAGTGGTAATGTCAACACGGAAGTGTGCGATGACCCCCAACTTGACCACGTTCGTTATCTCTTCGGACCCTCTATGCATCGTTCTCGGCCTTCTTATCCTCAACCACCGTCACGTTTGATTCCGCGTAAGCGGGCGGCGCTTCAATGTCCTCGTGTTCATTCAACAAACCAGATTTCTCTTCGCTCGTAGCATTCTCGTCTTTAGCGACCTTGCGAGCATATCGGCATCTGTGAGAGCTGCGAGAGGACGAGCGGCGGAAAAGTAGGCGCCAGACGAAGACAATGAAGGTGCCAACCAGCATACCGATACTGTTGACGGTTAGTATACGTATAAGTTATAAGGTGGCGTACAAGAAACTCACAGGCTAGCTGAGATACCAGCTACGATGCCGATCATGATCGGGAATAGAATGTGTGTCACGAACACCCTGAAGCCGTGGCCCCAGCCATGCCTGTGACCCATGTGGTGAGGGTGAGGGTGAGGGTGATGGTGAGGGCCAGGACCATGGCCGTGCTTGTGCTCTCCATGATGATGGCCATGCGGGGGTGGAGGTGGCCGAGAGCCATCGCATCCCTTAAAGGAGAAGATTCGATAGAGCTGCTCGAAAAACATGGCCTTCCATTTGCAGACAGTGGTGGAGCATTCCTTCCTGCCGTCGGGGGAACCGGCTACTTCAGAACGAATGGTGTCGATGGTACCGATGGCAAGCTTGCCCGAGGGAGTCTTGACCAGTTTCACTTGGACATTGGGGATACGTTCGATGAAGACATCCCCCACTTCGATGATTTGGATCTCGACATTGACAAGCTGCAGATCCTCTTCATCGTCCGTAGCCACCGCCTCGGTCTCCATCGCGAAGCCAAGCCGCTGGTTGTTCTGAGGTCGGTTCATGCCTCCCCGGAGGCGTGGTTTCGCACCGACCTGTCTCGAAGCCATGTCGGGAATGACTGGGGCCATGAGGGTGTTTCGCAGGAGATCTGGGTTCGGGTACAGTTCGTATCCATTGACAGTTAGACGGTCGGCGCCATCGGTCGACTCGATGCTAAAATCCAGCTTCAGATGGCTCGGGATCTCTTTCTCGTGCTTACGACCAACCCGAAAGCAGCCGGGACATTCCAGATCCAGGGTCTGGGTGTCGGCCACCTTCGAAAGGGCGACGTCGGCATCGATCTCGGTCGGCACAGGGAGGGTTGTGACAGAATCGTCGGCGATGGGGAGGTCCGGCGGGAGGAGGAGGGCGTTGGTAGTCGCCACCAAACCAACGCCGGCGATGAGGGAGCGTAGTTGCATTCTGGCGTGCGTTTGCGTCCGCAGGAGGATGTTGGGTTCAAATGTTCATGGGCGCGCAGGTGTAGGAAGAAACGATGTAAAATACTCGTGTCGACTGGTGGGAATAGAGGGAGGAGATGTTATGTTCTGTTTCAGAGGTGATGACGACGCCTCTGTGGGGTCTAATGTTGGTTCTAAAGATAAGTACGGAGTACCTATCGGTATGTTAGGGGTACGCACTGGTCTAGGCTCCAGTCACAGAGAGGTCCCATACAGTGGCATGGGGCTTGGCAAAGCTGGCCCCTAAGTTTTATGACCTACCACACCACCTGGCCCAAACACGCCACTACCTCACGTAAGTACCTGGGTACCTAGGTACTTAGCCGAACACCCATGTCAGAGCCATTGTCAACCTTGCATCACGTACCAGAACCTAATCACTTCCATCTATGGGTAACCTAAAATTGTGCAACATTACGACATGATGGTACCTAGTACTTACCTGTTCATACAGCCCTACCAGTCAACATTAAACATCCAAGTACTTGGTATCTAGGTACTTGCACGTAATAATGTGGCATAGAAATGAAGAACACTGATGCAACAATGGACTAATAAAGCATGCTTAGGCAAAGAGTTTCACAAGTAGACTGTTGTCAGCACATTGAAGGTGAGGAGATGTCGGTAACGGGTTAGGTTAGTGTAGTACGGAGTATACACATATTCAAATGAAGCCTTCTTACTTAGTACTTTTCAGTCCCAATGCCGATCTTGGCACCAGGTGATTCCATCTCTTAACCACTTACCTACAGCACGAAGCATGTGTTCTTTGCTCTATTATTTGAATGAAATTCTAACACAATTTATCTCAGAGCCGGTTTGATTCTCTCGATGTGACTTATGACCTAAGCACGCTCGCGTTCCAATTATTTCCTAAGCCATGTCGTCAAAGGAACTCCTTGGAGATGCCATTAAAACGTTGACAAAGAAGGTTAGCCGCTCCTTGGCATCAAAGAAGGCTGCTCGTGAGAATGACGAACAGGAACGACGTCCCTCCGAGGTTGCCTCTAGTCATAATGACGAGGCAACGGTGTTATCAGAGAAATCACCGTCTGGCGACTGGGGTGACATCGTCGAGCTAAAACAGACTGCGTCTCCTGACTCTACGACGCAAGTCACCGACACTCACATCCTCGATGTTGCAACTGCAAGCTTTCCTCCTGTCCCTGAAGATGCAAATCCCTTGCCTCTCCCCAAGCCTGTTGTGGTCCCACGCTTAGATCCAGGGGGTGCAATACCTTTTGCACGCGCATGGGCACCCGAGCTAGCTAACCATGCCATCGCGAAGGAGGACTTCGTGGCCTTCGTCGACAACTTGAATATCATCATCACACCTCATGTTGCATTTCGCGTGCTAGAGATCGCAGGATTTGCTGTCGGCCTGGTGCCTTACGACGTGGCCGAGGGTATCGGTGGCGCCCTAGAGGCCATCGCCATCCTCGGCTCCACTATCATGAACTACAAGCAGACGAAAGACTATATGGCCCTCATGAATGAGAGGTATTTTCATCCGCGCAAACTGCACGTCAAGATAATCAGCACCAAGCGGCTGAAGAAGCTGTTCGAGCTTGACAAGAAGGACCCCTGCCTTGCGCCGCTCACTGAGGACACGTTGGAGCTGACATCACAGGAAAGATGTCTGTGGTATTTATCAAAGCACAGCTGTGAGCTATCGTTCGACGTGCCGGCTCCGAGCCCCGCAACGACTATGCTCGCGAGGATCACGGCGTGGCGGATCAAGCATAAGGTCCGGAAGGCCGACAAGGCCGCGAGAGCAAGTCGCAAGCGGACATGGAAGAGGCATCAGAAAGGAAAGAAACTTCAGGGTCGTTGGGAGAGTCGAGGAGAGAAGTTCAGGGTCAAGTCCTTGGACTGGATACTGGTACAGGATCTGGAAGAGTGGGAGGCACGGAAAGTTGAAAAGGGGGCAAAGACAAAAAGACAAGAAAAACAAGAACGGAGTAACGGGGTAAGCGTCACGTTGACATAACATTCTCTAGCCCGTTTTCATACAACTTGCTCGTGTTAATGTCGGTTGGTTATGGGGCATTTAGATTCAGGTTACAACAGTGTAGTTAGCTTGACTCTGTCCTACTCAGTCGGGTCTTCCCGGTCTCTTCGACTTATTCATAATATAATATATATATCATCTCGGGGAGATTCACCCTCCCTCCACAAATCTCTACAAATTTTCTCTACGATTCTTCCCTTTGCTCTCATACTACTTCTTCCTTTATGAGAAACCTAGTGCAAAACACCTTAGAAAATGCCGAATAGTAATGGGAGCAGCAAAGGCAGCAGGGCGAGTAAGAACAACCACCATAGCGACAAAAGCCATCATAGCAAGAGTCACACCAGCAAGAGCAATCATGGTAGCCAAAAGTCCGGAGAAAGCGGCGGGGCTGAAGCAGATCATGCGGCCGAAGAAAGCCATGCGGCCGAGAGGCCTGAGAGTGACCACGAGTCATCCAGTAGAACTCACTCGCCCAGCCAGGGACATGGATCCGGAGGAAGCCACAGGTCTGGTGGGACTCACCGGTCCAGTAGAGGACACGGATCGAGCCGAAACCACGGGCCTGGCAGCCACGGCGGGAGAAGGAACAGGAGTGGTCGACCACCCTCCGTCGCAGTCTTAGTTCCCGACGCATGGATGTCAGGGGGTGACGGATTAGAGCTCAGTCTGATTGGAAGGATGATGGTGCGGTCAATTGTTCCTATGCCGACTCGTTCTAGGAGAGTTGAGATTAGCAACTACGACGAGCATCCTAGGCTATTTGACGCAATAGGCGCAGTCTCCAGACTGGATATATGCCAGAGACAGCAGAACTACTATGATGATGATAGCGGTGATGAGTATGGTTATGGAAGGGAGGGAGGCGGTGGCAGTGGTCAACACTGACATGCTGGGGATCCTCCAATAACGATGGGGTGTTGTGGTCTAGTTACGCTAGTTTTTATTTGGAGATTTATTTAGTATTATATCTTATGTATTACTAAATGAGTGGCCTCCTTTTACAGTCTTTCGCCTTGCGGGATTTACAAGTGATAATAATGTGGTAAATTTGCCACCGGTCAATTGAGGGTTCCTACTCAGTCCGACTCCTTAAGGCAAACCACATGCGCATGTTTTAATCGCTTTCAATACAATCAAGGACGATAGCGTCAAAGCAGGCAATAAAAGCTTAGGATATTAAATTGAAAACCCTTCCAAGCTCCATTTATAAACATGATACCCACCCAATATATTCTCATTGCCACATGTCGAACATTAGTTGTTAGCCAATGAAGCCGGGGGCTATTAAGAAGAGCAAATACAGGGTAGCACCGGAGCCCCTTTTCACCATATTAGTCAGCAGCTTCTATCATGCCGCCTCGTGAGGACAGTGCTGGAGATCTAATAGATACCTCACTTCAGAAGCAGAAAAGATAAAATAAAACCCCTCGTTTCTCATAGTCCGGCTCTTGTTAGATTCCAGTGCTTCCTTACAGATAACATCACACAGATGTGGACACTATGAATCGGCTCAGCCACATACTCCATGATCCTATATACAATGCCCACTTCCGAACTATTACATGGAGATAGACCTAGAGGAATAGAGCTCCTCAACACACTTCTTTAGATCCCCTGGCTGGAGAGTGCACTAGCCTACTTCCTTTAACTGAGCGCATATCCACACTAGCGCGAGATGACACTTCACAAGCTATGCTATGCAATGAAGCCTTTTGCTAAGAAAACACAGTAATCTTAATACACCTACTTTCCCTGTAAATTACCTCCTGCTTAGGGTCTCAGGTGATATTTTCAAATGTGTTCTTCTAGGTCATCATTAGTTATATCATGTTTTTGGGTAGTTGAGATAAACTAGTGTAATATTAAACACTTGGTACAAAGCGTTCTGCCAACTTATTGTGGCGGTGCAACGATTATATTAAGAGAAACAAAATGGTCTAAATAAACGGCCAACTTTTTGCTATTAAGAATATTCTTTTTTTATTTACATATGAAACAAAGAACTCAACCCCAAATAATAGAGGCCAGTTTAGCGCAAGGCGCGTTACATGTCACGCGCCACGCGCTCTTGCTATACCTAGGTAAGATCAATGCAGACTTAAGGGACATAGGTTACGAAGTACCAGTGTAAATTAGTTAGGTAGGTACCTTCACTGGCGCCAAAGAGCTTAGACCTACAGGCGCGTTTCTAGGCTATAGAGCTATTAGAAATAGGGCTGGTGACACTATTGTTATCTCACTTATTCATCCATTCACTAATACACCGGTACATACAGGTACGTGAATGGGTACTGGTTTGCGTCCATATAGACCTTTTACCCTACATTGAATGTTCACACGCGTACTGATTACCCACGTCACTTCCCACGCCTTCATCCATAAAATCCCTATCGCCTACCTCACCGCCTACTTCTAGTCTCCCATCTACTGTCTTTCATCTTTCATCTCCCTGGGCACTGATCAGTCATTCACACTGTTGCAATTCCTCCTAGTCCAGATCTTGAACGGTAAGATATTAAAACCCAGAGAATTGACGTGCTCAACCCCTGAAAAGGTATTCTAAGATACTACACAGTTCGTCTGCGTACATACCCCGCACATATTTTCACTACAGCGTGACTACCTGCACAAAGATATCAAGCACACGACTTCACAACTTCCATCATTTACTCAACTAACAAACCGGCCACAAAAAGCGCTGTAGCAACCATGTCTGACGAGCCGGACAAAGTCCAAATCGAAAGACTCAAGAAGCTTGCAGAGTTAAAGGGACTCGAGGAATCTCAGCTTGACGATGCCACTGAACCCGAGGAATCTAAAGAGGGTGAAAAGCCTATGGAAGCTCAAGAATCCGAGGAAGTAAAAGATTCCAAAAAATTTGAACAAGAGGAGGGACCCGAAGAACAAGAATCCGACGAAGAGAAAGGGTCTGACGAAGACGAATCTGATGAAGACGAATCTGAGCCAGACGAATCTGAGCCAGAAGAATCTGAGCCAGAAGAATCTGAGCCAGAAGAATCTGAACTGGAAGAACGGGAAGAGGACTCCGAAGATGATGAAGATGATGAATTTCAATGGAATCACCCATATGATAAACATGTGGAGTTATATGATTATTATGAGCCGAACCTTAAATTTGTGGAACCCACGTCCTACCCTCTCTTCGAAGCAGCGGCCTGGTCTCGCAATGGTATGTATGAAAAGAAAGAGGGCGAACCTTGTGAAGGCGAAGGATTGGGCGAAGAAGAGGAACTCAAGGGCAGACAAATCGATGGAGAAGGGGTGTTCCATTGTTTCATGCACCTCCCAATGGAGGTGCGTCTAAGTGAGTAACATTTTCTATCAATCTGTTGCTATTTTGGCGAACCTGGGGTAGAAAAGTTCTCTTTTAGCTCTTAGACCTGCTTCATTCCCTAGCAGGCTCTCATGGTTCTGAACGCTGCTAACAAGGATTCTTAGTGATCTGGAAGTTCGCTATGCCAGAACCACGCGCCCTCCTCGGTCGTGAATTCCCCAAAGATTATTTCGCTTATGGCTACACAATGGGTTCCTTCGAACCTGAAGTCCTCAATGAAGATATTTTCGACATGCCGCTCGCGTACGTCACCTCGTGTTCCATTCCTACTGATCCCGATTATAAGAGGGAGGTTATTATAGCTCTGAAGCTTTCCAAGTTTCCAGATACTTATATCTGGCGCTCATATTAGCACTCACTGACCTCGAATGCCACAGTAACGTCTGCAGAGAGTCTCGAGCTGCCGTCTTCGACTACGGCTACACACTACTTTATCCGCATGTCTGGCGTGATGTATTCAGGAGGAGCCCTTGGTTCTGCCCTGGGCGTGATTATGTCCACAAATTGCCGGACTTTGCCATTACGGCCATGGGCTTAGAGTGATTACAATCAAAGATGGATCTACAACTAATGAAAGTGTTTCGGCTTTTGGTTCATGTCGTTACCAACTACTGAATCTTCGACTGACCGGGGCATTATCTCAATGTATGTCATGTCGCTATCGTGGCTGGATGGATTCCTAAAAGAAGTAACTCGTGCATATAATGCGGAAATCAAAAGGAGAGAGAGAAATGGATTGACGAGCCTCGATTCTGGTCATGTTGCGACTCTTGCTAGGTAGTTTTCCAAATGCAATTTCGAAAAATCGGTATAGAGTGCTTTACTGTCTCGTCGTAGTGGTTTACCAATCCCAGAGTTTCTGTTTCTCACCGCTTTCTCGTCGTAGCCGGCGGCGCGCCGTTCCGCCATCGGGTCTATGATGCCTGCATCACCCTAAAGTTGGTGATTGCCGCCTACTATATATTTTTCATTCTCAAGGCAAGAGGGCAAATCGGTGCTATGAAACCTTCGATCGGAATGGGTTGTGGAAACATCTGAACTACACACCTTTCAAGAGGAAGTACTCTGGGAAACATTTCGAGTGGAGCTACAATGTCATCAGTAGCTAAAACTTATTTTAGGCTCCTCGGTATAAAAGAAATCCATTCTAGTACAGCCAACCGCGACCTTCGTCAGCCACAGCAGAATTCATCACTTACAGGCAGGGACAACTATAGGGGCTCCCTCCTCGGCGGGATTGAGGCAAATGAGCTCTCTGATACTTGTTACTATCTTTTCCGCCTGGGGATTGATAGATAGATGCTTCGTCGGAAGGCGGGATAAGACCCTATTCCCCCCCCCCCCCCCGCGCCGGTCCCGGCACCTTCGAGTCCTTGGAGAACAGCGTTACGCCGCCAAGGTATGCAGCATCACAGTGTGCAACATCAAACCGGATTATGGTAGCCAGTCCTGCAGCAACATTCTAGTCAAGAAGCTTAGCCGGATGCATTTCGAGCTGAGAGCCGTCACCGCCAAACGGCTGCTTCCCTAAGCCCTCTTCATCGTCGCGGCCCCCAGTAACAGCAAACCCCTCTGCCATAATGAAGACTTGGCTCCCAGTGTGTCAGGCAGATAAGTAACACCTAAGTGTACACCTAGCAGGCTTCGTCTATATATTCAGGCTATCCCTCCCAACTCCCTGTTGGAAGGGCTAGGGGTCATGTTGACCAATATACCCTATGGCTACTGACCCCCTTCTACCTACCTGCTATTTGACTGTGTAGGCTATCCATTCACTCCGGGACAGACACCCCTGACATAATGGCAAAGCGTTAAGCCCCTATTCAGCCACAAGGTGGCCGAACTACCCTTCGCTACTTACCTATCCACACCACTCTAGTATAATGCCGCCCTTCTTCAGCCAGATGATTTGTTTGGCGCCTGACAAGGCTGGGTGTGAGACGGGATCGACCTTGACTCGCCACGCTACCAGTAGGTATCCTCTCGATCAGAAACTTGAAGGAGGAAATGTACTTAGAGACATCGCTTATTAGGTTGGTGATACTGATGCTTCAGATAAGCGTATCCGTGTTCGTGCTCTTCAACATGAATGGGCTACTATGGTTAGAAAATTGAATCTCGTCCGTCGCCTTGTGGACGGTATCAGTGGCGTCGACTGCCTCCTCGGACTCGACGGCATACGAGACTCTGTTGTCAAAAGGAGTGGAGACGAGTACTTGCGTAGCAGAATTCATGGTATATTTCAGGATGATTAAAGGGGAAGATTCACCTGTAGGAGACGGGGGAAGAGGGAGATACATATAGGTATGAGAGTGGAGTGTATCCGGCTCCCTTACTTCAACATCCGTTATGCTAGGGATCTAGTCGGAGCTCAATATCACTGTTTTTTTTTTTCTTGAATGAACGTGATATAGAGTGACCCCTTAACTGTGACGGAAGCCCCATCTTTGTACTTGATGTCGCTAGGATGAAGTTCGCCCCTCGATGAGCTTCCGCTGTGGACAGCAGTGGTCGCTACGATCTTCTTAGATATAGCTTTGATGTTTCGAATAGCTAGGCTGAACTCGGATAAAAAGGTATGAAAGGAGAAAGATCGTCAACTAAGAGAAACAAGTCTGTGAGATCAAGGCTTGAAGTAGAGCAAACATATGCTTTCTAGCGTAGGCCCTAATGGTGGACTGCCAGGAAAGAAACAGTTTGGATGAGGACCGAACGGAGTCTTCATCGGCCTCATGCGTCACGGAGACCCTCGAGAAACTCGCGCAATATTTTGGAGAGATAGCAGGTCGCAAGCGACATGGGCAGCTCACGGCGCGGAGTGAATCCGGTCGTATTCAAAAAGTTCCAGCATTAAGATGCGTACTAAGCATAAAGGCGAGGCATAAGAAATAAGCTGAGTGCATCCCTTTTTAGGATCATAGCTACCTGAGTAACGCGTCAGAATTCTCACCCCCTTCTAAAGAACCCAATCACATTACGTCAATACGCGTTCAAGTCGATGATAATAGGGTCGATAGGAACCCATTGCGGCTGCCTCCGTATACCCGGTAACTATGGAAAGGTCGCACCGCCATTCTCACCGAGTGTTCAATACTTTGTGGTAGCAAGAATGAAGTGAAGGAATCGAGGAAATTATCTAGAACGCAATACTAACATACAGATACTAGAATTGGACGCACGGGATTTTTTACTGGGCCGTGATGAAAACCACACTACGACTCCCTTCCGGCAAGAGCCAAAGGCTAGTTTCCCTGCATTCATATTCCCTGGCACGTGGAAGCGCTGATACTTACCGAAGTAATTGAGTTCGTCGATGAAAATAAGCTGAGGCAAGCCTCAACCGGGTCAGGGTTAGCTTGGCAGCGAGGATTAGAGAATCAAGTTCTCGCAAGTGCTCTTGAATTATCTAATCTTGCAAAAGTGACCACGCCCCAGGAAATTTGCAACAAGCCGATAGAGAAGTTGGCCTGATTATTATTTTGCTGTCAATGAGTGGTGTATCATGACGGAACCATGGACTATGCTGCTTATTACACTAGATCCTTCACTAGTGCCTGTTCATAGTACCGACAAGTCAACCAGTTGAGTATAGTAAATTGATATATCTAAGAAAGGCGAAGCGAGGTTCCGAGGGACGTAGAACGTAGCTTGATAAGAAGCTGACAATCCTTCGTGGTCAAGGGTCCTACCAGGGTTTAAAGGACCCACCACACAACTTCTCACAACACCATCCTCGAGGAATACACGACCCAGGGACGATTAAACTTTGTTCTGCTCGCCTTCACTATTACTACGCTACTTTATGTTTCAGATACGGCGTATCTGCTTTAATTTCTTTTTTTAACTGTTTACTAGGCAGATCCTAATTAGCTTTCGAGGCTTTATTATTATAGGCAGTGTATTATGTAGATATAGCAACAGGTAGCTAGCGAGTATATCATGTTCCCCCAATATACGCATCGTAGCAACCGACAGTGCGTGCTTTGGTATGTGCTGTAAATTGAGGTATATTGTACGGTTTAAACTAACGGGCCAATCAATTAATCACGGAATCAAATAATGATTGTACTTATCACTCTAAACATTATAAACGGGAAGGTTTAAGCAATTGGTTAAAGGTTAGGTACTGTGAAAAGAATAGATGCAACCCCTAGCAAGATGTGTCAGCAAATATTACTACATACCTATGCGAACAGAGGCGTAAGATTATGGGTGCGCGGAAATATCCGCGTAACAACACTAGTATCCCCGAGCTGACGAACTTAAGCGTCCAATTAAGGTTTAAAGGTTGAATGCGAACTAACAGGGGTGACTCAATCTATGCCAGGTAGATACCAATAGATTATCACAGCTTCACATCATCTTCAACTCAACTAGTACTAGATATAAGAAGGCATACTTCAACCCGCAGATGTTTTGGGCATTCAACATACTATTCTAACCAAACTTTTGTCTATCTTCTTGCTATTAATCTTTAAACAGACAAGAAATATGCATAGCACCAAAATCTTCGCGTTAGCCGCTCTTACAGGCCTATCTCTGGCTCAAAAATCAGACAGTGAATTCTGTTCCGCATTTTTTACTTCGTTTCTTTCTGTTATCCTAAACTCTGATGCCCCAACACCTACTGCGATTGTCTCATTTCTTGCCCAGAAAACACCTACAACTACTGCTGCGCCTTTAACTACTCTTGACTTCGCAAGTCACGCCCAAGAGCTGTGCGAGCTCGCCACTGAGCTGCCTTCGTCTTTATTGCCCGAGTTCCGTACCTACGCCTCAGACCTCCTGGAGTGGGGCAAGTCCCATAGCAGTGAGCACATAGCATATGTTACAGACTGCGCCCCAGAAAGCGAGGTTGCGAGCAGAAGCAGCTACCTCGAATACGTCTTTACAGCAACGGGCAACTTCTGTACTGAAACACCTTCCCCCGGCGGTGCGTCCAACGGCACTTACCCAACTCCCACCCCCACGGCTACGACCTATCCCGGATCTAATAGTTCTACCACAATGGTCGTCACGGCCGCTGCTGCTAGGCCCACTGGCGCTTGTTTAGGCGCGGCTGCGATGGGTGGGATACTTGGTGCTGCGGCTTTACTTTAGGCGGTTTAGACGGACATGGTTAGTCTTGTTGAAGGACTTCATTAGTAAGCAACCAAGTTGCCGAGCGCTTTATTCCAAGTATTCTATAATCTATATCCCGCAATACTAAAGCAAACTTGCCCGTAGTATCACATATTACGTCTCTTTCTCTCTCTTTAATAATCGCTTATACCAGTATATTGCCTAGTGCTCATCGCTCTTCCCCTATCCACCATCGTAAGCCCTCCTACTTCGCTATTGTTGCCGCTTATCTCTAGAGATAAAGCTTAAAGATAGGTCGTTTAAAAGTGCCAATGAACTAGGATTATTTCATATCAATATTTCGTTTACCATTTTTGCTGTCGTCGCTTATTTTATTCGCTTAATCCCTTATATATCGATAAGCACCCGTAACTGGAATTTAACATTAATAGTAATAGAGTAAGGAAACTGAAGGGCCGAAGCAATGACTAGGCAGAATAGAATAAGTACAGTATAGCGCCAGGCAAGCTGTCACTAAAATAGAAAGCTTTACCGTTGAAGGTTCAGCTTACCATTTTAAATACAGTGAAAATAAAAATGCCCTGAGGGCATTTTCATTTTAGGTTAGCGTATATACAAAGACCCTTGTAAGTGGCTTTATGCTACTATTTTCCTCGCACAATATATGTACTAAGTATTGAATGGGCTTTATACGAATTCGTACGTAATGGCTGGCGTTACCAGCCCGGAGAAGAGACACACAATATATAGGTCAAGTCTGGTCTATTCAAAAGGGAATACGAAAGTGTGCGTACGGAAGGGAGGCTATCTATAGGTAATTCAGGTGGGCCCTGGTCACCTGACCCTGTCAGGTGACCCCTTAGTCATCCAATAACCTCGTATTCGTATTTAGATATAGTGCCCGTTAGTGACCATGTTCACTATTGCAGTGCGCAAGCCACACCGTAGAGTTAAGTGCGAATACGTTGTGGTTGATGCTTTGAAATAGACTCTGACCAATGGGAGCTTTGCAGAGTCCGTATGGACCAATCAGAGCGTTGCAGAGAAATTTATACTTTTAGGGGTCACCGTTATATATACTCAAGCTACGCTTTCCCTCACATAAACGTTCGGGAAAGCTAAAGCTTTCCAATAATCGAAAGGTAGCTAGCAAATCTAAACATAGAGAGTTCGTAGCTGTATCATACCCATGGGAACCATCCGACTACAGGGAGAACTGCTAGTTGAAGTACAAGGTCCAGGACAATCCATCGACACTTCGGGATTGCGTCTAGGACCGCACCTTTAAATTACATGCGCGCCCGTGGCGTGAAAGATCTGTGTGAGTCTTGAAAGTATAGTAATATCAAAAGAGTGCCCTGCCCATACTCCCCTTGGGATATTATTGATATATTTTATACTAACACATGTCAATGTCCTCGATTAAGGAAAATATAAGTTGGTGTAATTCTAGAGGAAGATTGGATGGTGTTGGAAATTGTTTTCTCGTTTTGGCCTTGGACTTTGATCTGCTTGCGGCACCGTGGGAATTCGGTATGCATGTTGTCGTTATCCCTACTACGCTTCGCTCCTCGCCTCTCTTCACTGATTTGCCCCATTGCTGCCAGAAATAAGGGAGCTAGTCAACTGAGGGTATATTGTTGTATTATTGTGAGAGTGCGTCTTGCTGTCTCCCTGAAGTGTGTCCTAGTAAATAGTGTGGCGGGCTCTCAGGGGGTGAGCAGACCCTGCTCACCCATTCCATCTAGCGATAGCCCGGTGGTGGGTTGGGCTACTAAATACGATCCGTTAGGGGACTGCTATACTAGGGCCGCAAAAAGCAGCGCGCTGGCCCGGTACAAGCATACAGATGGCTTAGAGCAATCACACTAGAAGAAAGGCGCTTGACTTCGAAGCTAGTTAATGAAACGAATGGCGGATGACACTAGCATTGTGTTAAGAGTGACGGTGGATGGCTCAGATTCCGCGGAAGCAGTATTGGGTAATTATCTGAGACGTGATAGGCGAGGTAGGTTTCACGCCGAAGTCAAACACCTCAAATACCGGGAATCATTCTGTATCCGGGCACTTGAGGCGGGAGAATATTACTTACTAGCAATCGATTGGTAGTCCTTTCGCAGAAAGAGCGGGATGGTTATGTCAGTATAGCCAGACGGCATTTGACGCGTGATCCCGTGGCAGAGCAAGGTCGCATCTGGCCCCTACTATAAGCGACACAAGTAGAACTCAATGCCTATGTGCTTTTATGCCTGATGAAGACGACGTTGCCATGCAAGTAATGGCAGAACACGCAGGTGGTTCATAAGATGTAACTATAAATGCGGCCACTCGATGACCGCAGGTTCCGGACTAGTTCGTTGTCTACCCTCCAATACCTATCGTTGTATATGTTAGAGATGCATCGAATAAGAGACGTGGTAAAATAACTATAAGGGAAAGGCCCCCGTAAAGAGAGGAGGGGGGTTGGAACTATCAAGTATCGCTCTGCCTTTTCGTTATTTAGCACTTGAATTTTGATCCTGCCCTCCCCTTGGCCATGTCTATCATCAATACTGAAACTCTGACAGCCCTCTGGAACGAAGCACAGCAGCAGCCGGAATGGGCAACAACGCAACTATGGGAACATATCTTCAACCGTATCGTATTCAACAATCATCCGTGGATTGTTTCCTCTCAGCAGCCACCAACTCGCCAAGACGGGGATCTGCGACGCGTTGATCTCGGGGTGACTTCGGGTATCACGTTGACGCTATTATTCATGAAGGCGAAGCGAGGTCATGCATCGCCCTCGGATGTGGCCTCGGCCGAGATGCAAGCTTATACTGCTGCCTGCGCGTGTGCGGTTGAAATGAGCTCAGTGAATCCTATTTGGGCCATGACATGTGTCGGCAGCCAGGCGAGGTTGTGGATATTCGATTGGGATCAACCGTTCTTGACCCCTTTTTTCCCGACACGTATGGTAATGGAGAACTATCCGAATACATCGAGATCTCCCGACAAGGCACTGAACTACTTGAGTGCCTGGAGTATATTAAGGCGAACCTGATTCTATTAGCACATCTCCTCCACGAATCATCTCCGAGGCTTGCAAGTGCAACTTTACCTAGTGATTGGCCTAAGGACGAGGTCAAGTTGAGGGATTCTCAGCATTCATGAAGCAGAGCCCGGCCTTTTTAAGCCTTTGCACTGTACATGAGCATCTATTTTAAATTGTTTCAACCCTCTGGCGGTACTGTGTTTCAAATGAAGCCAGCCTAGCGACTTGGGATATTACCGACTGGCGTTTGTATTCCACCCGAATACGCTTCCATGACTAGAAGGCGTGATATGACACATGTCATGGGTAGTTGACTGATAATCAGGGAATATTGTAAATGGGTATAAAGGCAAGGTGATTTATGTTTACATATTTAAAAGGGCAAACTATTATATTATATTCTTTCCCAAGAACGTTGACTAGCACACGATAATGCTACCGCTTTCTTAATCTAGGAAGATTAACCATACCTAAAGACCTGTCATCGGTAGTTCCTCTCTTAAAGACATATAAGATGAATCCTCGGTAAAAGAGAAGGTTAGCACGCCGTTTCCAAGAGGTAAACAACTCCATCCACTGTCGCTGTGTTCATGGGAATCATCCCCTGTAACCTTGACCTGTACCCCATGACGCTGTGGTCTTTCTGCAGAGATCGAATACGATATATTCTGAAAACAGAGTACACATGGTTCTATTACCATCATATTCTGATCAATGTTCAGACGACACTGACCAAGAGCACGCGACCCTCCATTTCGATAATGGACAATAATACCTTTGCAGAGTCTAGTATCTCCGTCATAGAATATGTTAACCGATTGGACATGGCGAAGGGGTGCCCATGAGAAGTATGCCCCCGCTATATCGGGCTCGAACCCTTGCGCTTCAAATAATGGGTTATCGCCACCAGGTAATGGATATGCTCCGAATATGGAAATCGGCTGTAGTTCCTGGGGTTCTCCGTAGATTAATGTCATAGGTGTTCCAGACCCCAAGAGAACATGCTTTTCGGGCTGGTTATCGGAACGCCCGAGGATAACTTGGCCGGCGAGAGACATTTGAATCTAACCTCATTAATCAGGTAATTGCTAGCTAATAGAATTTGCAACTTACCAGGATTTTGAAGCCGAAGTCGGTTTTGCGAGATCCAACACCAAGAACTCTATCCAGTGGTGATATAGGCATGTGGACCCAAACTATTCTTTGCCGACGATGTATGGATATCCGCTCGTAGGTATCCATCGCGCATGAATTTTCTGATAGATGAATATAGATGCCGAAAAGTTGACCAGCAGCAAGGAAAAAGGTAATCCCACGAGAGCGGCCTAAGTCCCTAACATAAAGCCGCGAAGAGAGGTGTGGCCTTAAAGCCGCAGGGTTAAGGAAACCGCAAGAAGAAAGGCTAGGAGGACTGCATGTATTCCAAATACACAGACTCGGTTGGTTTCCGGACAGACGCAAGCGTGAAAAATCACCCTTATGGGTATTAGAAATGTAAGACTGAGGGGTCAAAGCAAAACACATACCTTGAATTCCACATGTATTTGAGACACATCTCTTATATGTTCGAGAATGAAGGCCGATTGGTTCGTAGTATAGCTATTAAATAACGGCCGCTCGTGTAAGCGTTCTATTTTGTTGATCCCATGGACATCAATACTAAGTCTAATTAGAGGTAGCGCTGGGGCAGAGGTCAACACAGGGGGTGCTCCTCGTTCCCATGACAAAATTTCCTTAAGCGGGCTCCTCGAAAGCGGTCGCAACTGTGGTATCTTTGATGAGAGACTTATAACGAAAATAGATCGCCAGAACAATTGGTGAGGTGACAAATCGCGAATCATGTCCACAAGCTCTGATGGGAGTCTGCGTAGATCGGAAAGCCCAGATATTTCGGATATTCTCTCGAGCCCAACTTGATTAACAGCATCGCTGAGGTAGATAGGTTGCGCTCTTGGCCAGGGGTTCCTCCATGAACCTATCGTCCACAGTAGGTTTAAAGCTTCAGATTCGTCTAGGTTCACGTTCCCTCTGAAAATTTGATAGCAATCATGATGTATGGGAACGAACTCGGGTGCGCTGACGCATTGGTTGCATTTATTACGACGACATAGGATACGCCCATTGACCCATATCGGCACCATGCTTGGAAGCGGGAAGGCAAAGGACTGAGTACACCCTGTGCACGCCGTAGAGTCATCGTTACCAGATACTATACCGTTTGATTAGCATAAAGAGGTTACTCCCATCGGAAGACGAGTTAGTACATGCGACAACTCTCTCGTGTCTTAGAATACTATCTGCACAAACACCACATCTTGGCTTTAGTGGCAGATGTTTGTTAGACATGTCGATGTAGTGGGATGTAGGGGTTGGAGGTAGAAGCGTTATAGTCTAGAGAAGAAGACCGCCCAGCATCTGGTTCGGTGGTGGAGATTGTTGTAATGGGGCGGACATAAATTGGCAGCGAGGAGGAGAAGATAAGACGTGGAGGAACAAATTAAATATGTCTAGGCAAACAAGATTATAAAATCGACTCCTTAATTGCTCAGCCTAATGTATGTGTTATTGATGCGTTTTGTGGGTTACAGATAGGCTTGAGAAAGAAATGCTTAGTGGAGAGATCAACATAAATTTCCACCATGTTGCGCCACACTCAAGTCTGCCACAGGCCGCCCCAGGGAAGAGGTGAGTCTGTGACGGCTGCAAGCCAAAATCCCCAGTCATGGAATTTCTCTGCCGCCGTAAGGACTCCCGTGTCACTGCATCATATCTTATCTGCTGATTTATAAGTTGGACTAGGCAGCAATATAATCGTGATTACACCTTTTCGTCTATAAATAATTAATTATATTTTGTTCCTTATAACTTCAATCCGTTAAACCACGGGTCGCTTATAATTTCCTTTGCCGATGCCCTTGAAGACGGTTCAAACTTCAACATTCGTGTTACAAGCTCACACACCCTTGCGATATCCTGCCTCGTAAACTCCGACATCTTATTATCATCAAAGTAGATATCCTCTAACCAATCCAGCAGCGTACAAGGGGCATTACTAATAGACCCGGTTCTCCCCAACCCCACTGCATCTAATTTCTCTCGCCACCGATCAGGCAGCTCGTCACCGCAGAATTCCATCATCTCCGACACCAGGATAGCTCGAGTTAGCATAACTACATCAAACGGTGGCTGGCCAGCCACTAGTTCAAAGAGCTATCGCCGTTAGCACGCAAGGAGGAACGGCATATTCAAGGACAGTAGTCATACCAGACAACCCATACTCCACATATCAATGCGATGATCAATCCAATCGTCAAATATCGCTTCCGGCGCTCGAACGGCCAGTGGCGTGTGGACCGCGACGGCACTCTGGCTCCGGAAGAAGGCCTCGCCGAAATCAATGATTTTGACTGTGGACGTGCGTAATCCCTCACGCATACTCCGAACATGGAAAGAGATGGGCCGGACTATGTAATTAGGGAGGTGAGATGTCAAGGCTATGCCGTCAACACTCCGTACCGGTGTTGTCTCAGGCCGGCCGAACTTTTCAAAAAACTGTAACTCGTCCAAAGAGGCAAGGTTCGGTAAAGCAAATGCGATATTCCTCGAATGGAGGTCTAATTCGACAGAGAGACATTGTCAGCTAGCAGCGAAAATGAGAGTTATCCCAATATTACTCACCTCCATGCCCAATTTTATGGCTAGAGAGGAAATCGATACCGAGTAAGGCCTGGTATGCAGTGGATTTGGCTAAATCCGCAGGGAGTCTACCATCTCTATAAAGGGACTCGATGACATCTGGTACACTAGGACCGAGCAGCTCAAGGACAAGGCAATCATGTATTCCGTTAGGCCCATCAACCGTAAAGTGGTCCAGCATTCGCACCAAATGGTGCCGGCCAGGGTGGTCCTGTCCGGGATACTCTTCTGAAAGCTTGGAAATAGCATTTAAAACATTCGCCTCATTATTACTACTCTTTTCCGACACAGATACCTTCAACGCAACATTTCGGCTGTGCCTAATCCAATGTTAGGATACAGAAAGTTGAACGCACCTTGATGCAACGGAAGAACCAACAGTTGATCACGAGCTACCCAAGTAGTTGAATTGCCACCCCATCCAATCTTATGAATAACTCTGTACCTTTGATTCTTGAACAAATCGCCCAATAGAATCGGGTGATAGCCGCCAGGCCGGTACCGGTGAAGCGGTTCAGCGTCAATGTCACAAGTATGGCTGGGACGAAACATGGAGGGAATAGAATAATGCTTCACACGAGGTACCTGTGAAAGAAAAGGGATGATTTCTGGATTGATATTGTATCTTGGAGCTGAAACAATGGTGGTCGATAGCCTCATACTAAGTATCGACATTCTGGCGTTTTGGGGATGGGAGAGAGGAATCCAAGTAAAGTGGAGTTGACTCTAGACTACCTTAGGGAATAGATACAGAAGACCTAAGAATATGGAGCCAACAATAGATTTAGAGCTTGGCTAATGCACGTGCCACCTCCCAAACAGTCTTTACATTTGTCAAGGTTGAACGCTCGCAGGCTATCGAAGCCTGACAGCAACTTACAAGAGGAAATGAGTATTATTATGGTTATCAGCCATGTACAAGTATATATTGAAGGCTAAGACTGCTGTGGTGCAAAGGCTCGCTCTTGCCTCTTCGCGAACTACTAGCGCGATGCGAGGATAAGGAGGGTCACAGAGATAGCCAAACTGCACGAAGGACCAACAGAACCAACAACAAAAGAAAGCCGAAGATTACTCTAGGCAGAAAGAACAGAATTTACTAGATTGGACGCCCACGCACTTGAATATAAATAGATATATTTAGCGACTAATAACTAAACGAAAAGCAAGACTCTCAAGACCCTTAAATCAAACCTATTAGTTGAACTGAGTTTACATTTCCGATCCGAGCCTCCAATACGCCCTTTTCGGGTGCAAACACTGCGTAGACCATTCGGGCCTTTCTGCGTGCCGAAAAATTTAAATCTTTATATTTCATTGCCTTGATATTGATACTCTATGGCACACGGACAACACTACTGAGCCAAGGCTGCCAAGGTTGCCTAGTCCATATTAGAACTACAGCGTATAGACTGACCAAACCATTAGTTATCAAGAGACACGAGATCTACTAGTTAGCTGCACTGCCAACTAACAGTAGGAGTAAGGAAACCAACAAGTCAAAAGATCACCAACAACGACGAAGGGCCCAGGATTGTATATTCGACACATGCTGTTAGGTTTGGTGGCTTCAAATACGAGAATCCTTCGCTCTTCCAGCTCAGTTATGCAGCTTGAAAACAGTATTGCTACTGCCTGACATCCATGGATGTCACCTTCCATATTGCTCGCCTGTTAGCGCGGCTGCGTTTTATTCTCAAGATGGCATCCGATCTATGCATGTGTATATGCAGTGAGATAATTGTTGGTATATTCGGTTATGCAGATTGGTTAGGGATACTCGCTCAGCCTCAATGTTCCTCGGTCGGAGCATAAGCACAGACTGGGGGTATGCCAGACAGTGGCCAAAATTACAAAAAGAGCTCGTAGTCTCGAGAAACAACCACTTTTCCATACTACGCTCGACTGAATTAAGAATTTTGAGTAGCCCGCTATGGCTTCAATGAGCAATACCTCTAGCTTGGAGCTAGAGTTCACCTCCTTTTTCAATGTGGTTGATGGTGAGCTCTGCACGGCCAATTCTAACAAATCTCGCTATACCCTGAATCCCGCAACCCTGAATCGGAACCCTGAAGTTCCCTCTAGTTCAGCCGAGGACGTCGACAGAGCAGTTGACGCAGCTAGAAAGGCAGCAAAATCCGTGAGTTCAATCCCCCACGCACTTTTAGCAGATCTATGAACTCTCAAGGTAGATCTGTATTATGCTTCGCACTACTACAAGGAAATATGTTGTAAACTAATAATTTATATAGTGGGCTACGCTGCCATGGAAAGTCCGTCAGGAGGCTGTAGCCAAATTCGCCGACGCGCTTGAGGCTAATTCAAATGGGTTTGCTCAGACCCTAGTTCAAGAGCAGGGCAAAACGGTAGGTAAGCAACAGGCAATTGATGAATACTATTAAGTGTTTGGTTTGCTCATTTTTATACAAAACAGATACATGAAGCTAGGGGTGAACTCTATTTAACAGTGCAATATCTGCGTGGTACCGCTAGTCTTACTTTGCCTGGAGATGAGGTCATTGATAACAGTGAACAACGCAAGGCTGTTAGGCGATACACACCCCTCGGCGTCGCTGTTGGTATCGTACCCTGGAACTATCCTGTCTATTTGGCTTGCCAAAGAGTTGGGCAAGCTTTAATTACTGGAAATACTATCATTCTGAAACCATCTCCATTTGCACCTTATTGCAATCTCAAAGGTATATATTGCTATAATCAAGTTTCCTTTGCTCTTTGTTTCCCGAAACGTGTTCCTCTCCTGAAGTGGTAATTATTGATAGGAAATAAATACACTGACTTTTCTTGGTAAGCACTTGCTTCACGATTTTCCGGAGCTAGAGCTAACATAGTCTTTGTTCTTAACCGCAATCTAACAAGTTCTAGTTAGCAGAACTGGGTTTACGCTTTTTTCCTCCTGGTGTGTTCCAGGCCCTGAGTGGCGAAGCCGATCTAGGGCCCATACTCACAGCCCATCCAAGTGTTGATTTAATTACATTCGCGGGTTCTGTTGAGACTGGGAAGAAAGTAATGGAGGCATGTAGCAAGACATTGAAGCGCATTGTCTTGGAACTGGGTGGTAACGATCCAGCCATCGTGATGCCTGACGTTGATATTGCAACCATTGCGCCAACAATTGCATACTTGGCATTTGCTAACTCAAGTCAGATCTGCACGTTGCCCAAGCGGGTTTATGTTCACGAGTCAATTTACGATAATTTCCTCTCTGGAATGGTCAGCGCTCCGCACAAGCAAAGTAATATTTGACTTGACTTGCAAGTAACTTGACCAATCAAAACAAAATAAAAAAATAAAAATTATTTGGATTATTTGTCAAACCAAACAAACGATTATTATTTGAGCCAATTACTTGCAAATAATTTCAAGCAATTTCTTGTATTTTTTTCTATTTTTTACAGGGGTTTTTTGATGAGAAAAGGTTGAGGCTATATTGACGGAAGGTCCTGACCTATTACCTACCCCTACGTACCTACCTACCCTTATCTACCTACCCTTATCACCCTTATCTACCTATCCTTATCACCTTTATCCACCTACCCGTATTACCCTTATCCACCATCCCCCCAGGCCCCCCTACCCTAGGCCCTTGCCTATCTCCACACCTAAAATTAACCAACTTCGCTAGCCACCTTTAACGCTAACCTATCCACAGCCTTCTTTTTCACCTCATTTTTTCGCATTTAACGCGGTCAGACCTCTCGATAGATACTATTTTTGGCTTAGCGCTAACGTTCAACTAAGTTTTGCGACCGCGGGAGAGCGAAATACCACCTGCGCGTTGCGATTCAGAAGGTCTCTGCCATTAGAGGTAAAAATGGCCGCCAAAATTACTTGACCTATGTGTTTGGCAAGTACTTGGGCCAAATCAAGTACAGAAACCAGCCAAGTCAGTCAAATACACCGAAATCAAGGCTCAAGTCAGTCAAAGTCAGTCATGAGGGCTTTATTTGACTTGTTTTGCTTGTGCGGAGCGCTGGGAATGGTCAACTATGCTAAAAATCTCAACCTCATCTCAACAGATGAGGCCGCCGCCATCGGCCCAGTTTCCAATAAAACTCAGTACGACAGTATGAAGAGCCTACTAGCCGACACAGAGACCCGCAATCTTGTCATAGCTGCCGGCAGTACCAAACCGCCGCCTAATCTAGGAGGTTATTATCTGTTGCCTACGCTTGTTGACAATCCTCCGGATGACGCCCGAGTTGTAGTGGAGGAACCTTTTGGTATGTTGGTCCTAGTACCCTACGGCCTTTTTAGTATTGCAATAGTGGGCTAATCTAGTTCTAGGTCCTATACTGCCGGTACTGAAATGGTCAAATGAAGAAGATGTCATCCAGCGTGCAAATGATACCAACTACGGCCTAGGTGCATCCGTGTGGTCAGAGGACATTACAAATGCAGAGCGCATTGCTCGGCAACTACAAGCTGGTTGTGTATGGATTAATACGCATGCAGAACTGGACGCTAAGTTTCCCTTTGGTGGATACAAGCAGAGTGGCATTGGTGCTGAGGGGGGTTTGGAAGGGTTGAAAGGATACTGTAACGTGCAAGTCATTTGGTCAAAGCTGGGGGGAGATCGTTTCAATTGAGAGGTCTGTGAATAAGTACTTGGTTTGTTATCATTGAAGTTATCTTTATGCACAGCAATAAAATCAGTTGCAAATTTGCACCTCCGAATCAAGATCTGGGTTAAACTTCGGTTCTAATACATTCTACAGCTCATTTCTTCCGAAACGGAAATGCACGAATGGCTCGAGCCGTATGCGCTCTTGAAGCAATTTCTCGATGGGCTGTTACTGGCACTCCGATTCAAAATCGTCTCGGAGATCTCGCTAGCCTTCTCAGATTTATTCGAGCACATCCGTATACTGATCCTAAACAATTTGACGCGGATGTATCTCGACCCTAGAAATCTGGTGAAGATGAGGAAGCAGTCAAAAGGTTGAAGCGGCTTTCAGCTTGTCTACTACTACGCAGACCAAAGGGTGCCATAGACCTTCCTCCGCGGCAGGACTTGGTTTACGAGGTCGATTTTACACCCGAAGAGAGAAAGGAATACGAGAAAATTCGACACCAAACGATAACGAACATTGATGAGGCCTTCAGAATCGACGATAACCCTTCAAAGTCCCATATATATGTTAACGTCTTGCAGCAAATAGAGTCGCTCAGGTTGTTTAGCAATCTCGGACTATATTATCCTTCCAGGCACACAAAGTTATCGCAAAACTCCCTGGAACCTGAACGGTGGAACGATAATGCTCAGCGTGCATTTAATTCACAACGGGAGATGACATCGATAGTTTGTAGGCAGTGCTCGTCTGCCCTCGGGTTGGCGGAGACACTTTTAGACGATACGGCACACTCTACTGAAAATGCACAGTTCACGAGCTGCCTACAATTCATATGTAGCGAGTGTGTGAGTAAGAAGCATTAATCGGGAAAAGCAGTCGGCTGCGGACATAGACCACAGTGCCCAGTAGCTCCTGTTTCGACGAGCGGCGTTGGTTTGGACGAAGTCGAACATCTCATTACTCCTCATACTCAACCAGTGTCGCTCCGTCTTCCATCGAAAATCAAAGCGATCATAGAAGATATCAAAGGAGTTCCAAGCGATGTGAAATGGTAGGTTTCGATGTTTCTCGTTCATCGTCGCGCCGTTGACGTAGTCTAAACCTAATTATCGCTAGTATTGTCTTTTCGACTTGGAGACTAACTCTGGACCTAATCACGCGAGGGTTGGAAGATGAGGGCATCAAGAGCATTCGATTTGACGGCAAGGTACCCCAGGAAGACCGCCAATCAGTACTTAGCTCGTTCAATTCGGATTCAAGTATCCGCGTTATGTTGCTCACTTTATCATGCGGAGCAGTTGGGTGAGATACTTACTGAAATAAATATTGATATTGAGTATTTTGAGGACTAAACAGCAAAAGCTTGACGCTAACAGCTGCTTCACGAGCTTATTTAATGGAACTACACTGGTGAGTGGTTATGGTCGCATCTGTACTCGAGTTTACTGACCAGTTAGGAATCCTACCCTAGAGGAATAGGCATTAGCCCGCATCCACCGCTTGGGGCAGAGTCGAGAAGTTGAGACTGTTCGCTTCTACGTACGAGACTCATTCGAAGAGGTAGTAATTAACGTGCGATTCTATAATTCAATTAATGATATTAATACCCGTCATAGCAAGTCATGAAAATGCAAGAGTCCAAGAAACAGCTTGCAGGTGTGCTACTATCGCCTCATGATAGAGAAAATAGCAATGATAGCGTTGGGACGCTTGAAGTAAGTTTTCCAGTAATCTAAGCTGCCTTAGACTAATGTCTGAAAAGAAATTGCGGTCTTTATTATAAGCGCTGTGCGTACGGAGGCTCTAAGTAGTTGGACGGTTTCCTACATGCGACTTATACATGTGATGCGAAAAGCTATAGGGGAAATGAAAGAGATTGATAGACCACGGTTGGAGTCAGGGAATGCCAGAAATATGTGAACTAATGCATAAGATCATTAAATAACGCTATTATCACGCCTCGTCCACTTACTACTGCTGAACGTGACAAGATCTGGACTCATTCGAGGGGCTTTATAGGCAGTACACTGCATAGTGCTATATCCCTAATGTTCATGCGGCTAATTTGGTTACAACCCTCTGTATTTGACACATACTGAGATTCAGTCAATGCCTTGACTCTGCTTTGAGATTTTGAACCTCGTTTAACGAGCAGGTCTCAGCGGTCCTAATATCTCCAAGTTTAAGGCGAAGCCTCCGCCAGGTTGGACTCGAAGTTGGCGTCTTTGAAGGGGACATTTGCATCGCCAAAATCGGTGTTCTCTAGAGCGGTTCGTGCAGCATCCGTCAAATTCTCCCAGGAGATTAACGGCTGCTCACCGCCTACAGTATCAGTAGTCCCAAGCTGGTGGTCAAGGGGCCAAATGCTGAAGTACCGAATCTTGGGGCGCGTACCATCAAGCGGGAAGTTGCTGGTAATGGTGTCAAAGTCACCGTGAGCTGACGTCGAGAGCCCTACGATCTGCGCACTGGTGGCGGTTGCGCTATCGAGCCACACCACGATGGCTTCCCAGTCGTGGCGGTGGCCGAGGCCTGAAGAGGGGGAATCCTTTGGCATGTACCTTTGCACATACATGTGAGTGGAGGATATTAATGTTAAGGGAAGAGGGTTTATTTACCAACTATACATGAGGCCATATAGATCACCGTACTGTGCGCCTCGAGTATAGACTTGTCCCGTGCTACTCGAACAATCGCCACTTGGATCTCCTGTTGGAGCGAGACCGCCACTTTCATGGGAAATGGTTAACTTTATCTGTCTTGCTTTACGCGGAAGATATTGATAGCGTACCCAGTATTGCCAGCAGCGTCGACAGCAGGAAACGGCACGCAGCCGTTTACGACCTTGAGCCACGGCTTGAACTTCAGTGCAAGGGCCGATGCTGACTGGGCAAAACCAACAACTGCATCATGAGCGATCACTGCACGTCGTTCGAGGGGTGTCGCGTTGACACCAACGCTGGCCGCGATGAATGACAGAACAAGACTGGCGCGCATGGTGTATGAAAGAGCAGAGTGAAGATGGATTTGATTGTGACGGCACGGTCTACAACGGAGCACTGTGGAGACTTTATACCCGTGTTATGGAGCACTGACAGCGGTTTTCTGTAGTATAGTTTCGGTTTCGCGGCGGGACCTCTTTCTGGGCTTAGTCGCCGGGGTATATCCCAGATCCGGGTCAATGGTATTGTAGTGTTGCATTCCGATCTTCAATCTGTCGTAGGTACTGTACGTAACGCCCACTCATAACTCCAACCCAAGACACGTTCATCGGCCGTGATAACCCGGAACCCTGCTGGTTACGCGAGCGGGTGATTGGAGAATATCTCCACGTGCGTCGGGGCACGCCCCTGACCGTAGAGCATCTTCGGTCTACTCTTGTTGGTGGATAAATCGATACAGGAATTGTAAGGGAAGTGCTTTAATCAGTGATTCGATGGCATGGGAGACTGGGATAAATAGCGTTGAAAACGAAGGTAGAAGAGTGACATAAGCGAGGCTCAGGGGCCAGCCCAGCCACTATGTGCTTAGGCCAGCCTGTTGTCTACTTATATGTGAAATAAAACAGGGATTTTAGCGAATACAGGACTATAGATGACTCGAGCAATAATAGTATTGCGAAGTATTTTATGAATTGGATTATATTACGTTTCCTTTAATCGCGAAGTTTTCTCGGCCACCGACTATTCAACCATTCTAGACGTCCCGGATACGGGATCTATATGGGCATAGCATGCCAAGTACATTAAACTAGTAAGGGTATTCTCACTTAGCTCTCTTTATCAAGCCCTCACTCTGAGAGATAAACCGAACCTACACTTACCGTATGAAGCAATTAGATCGTTAAACTATTGAGGAATCTAATTCTCGAAAGGAAGCGCAATAGAAGTTATTCACCACAAAGTCGTTGCTGGTGCATGTTATCTCGTAATGACCCTTGTTTTTAACCCTACCTGTATGCTAACTTAGCCACTTAGTGGCGAAGCTAACCCCTTTTTGCTTTACTGCTACTGCTCACTCTGCTTGACTGCGAAGAGACCATGTGAACATGAACGAGTTAACAATGATTCAATTAGACACGCAGTCAGAAGAAGCCAATTGTTGAGAACCGGGAATGGGAGTTGCAACTGCGGCATTGTTTCCTGGACAGGCGAATGTCACTTACTCCAGGCACCAGCTTCTCGTTCAGTTATGCTCTTAGTAAGCGGCCGCTCTTGTCCCATACACGGTAAACAACATCAAGTTGAAGTTGGAAGGCAGCCTCGTCAAGTATATGATTCTCATAGAACAAGGGAGCCCACGACCGCATTTCATAAATGGATATTCAAGACAGTGCGTATCTTACCCATGGTCAACGGTGAAATGTACAGATACCTGGGTAACGACTATCGGGCCGTCTTCTGGAGAGGGAACACCCTTCAACACTAAGAGTCTGAGTCTAATCCCTGGGGAAACGGCCGGTTACCCATGAGGGTTTGTTGGTCTCATCTTGAATCAGTTGATGGCGCGGTCTTTCGTTAGCATCTTGACGTCAGGTAACTGAGATCCGTGAGTAGAAGCAAGATAGCGCCTTCAGCGGTTCGAATCAAAAAAAAAAAAAAAAAAAAAAAAAAAAAAAAAAAAACACACACACACTGGGAGCATCGCATCTATTGAGATCGCAGCCTTCTCTGGGCGAAGCCTACCCTATAACGGCGGCCGAGCGGGCGCAAGATTTCTACTTCGGAGGGGAGAAAGTGCAGCAAATAACAGGCACGACAAGTCGCTACAATTTGTGGTGTGTAGCAACGGCGCCTCGGGTACAATCGGCGAGCACACCATGCTGGATGCCCTGGCACTGAGTGAGCTGAACGACGACATAGCTGAGGCAATTATCAGTCATCGTCTCATAGACTCCCATCTGCTATCGTCTACCACTACTATCATGCCCGAATTCCTACCTCTGGAGATAAGCGCAACCCTGAAAACTTATATCGACCAAGTGAGAGCTCAATACGCCGATAAGTTCAAGGATGCCGGGGACGCGTGCTATCTCTTCAAGGGGTACGGCTCTAAGTTTCTGCGAGCGCACAAGCTGTCTCGGAAAAGCGTTTTCCGGATAGTTGTCCAACTTGCAGCATATCGAACCTTCGACTACACGCCCCCATGCTAGGAAACTGCCAATCTGGCACCCTGCCGTTTTGGTCGCGTAGACTCAATCCAGGTCGCCACCATCCAAGTGGCCTGCTTCCAAATAATCCCTCGTTGTGGCCCCAATGCCTCGTTCTCTTATATACCAGATGTTCGAACAAGGCCCGGCAGATCCTCACCGTTTCTCAAAAGAGCACGGAGCGCTATCAGACTGCGCTCCCAGCAGAGGATTCTGCCGACCTCGTTGACAGAGGCAACGCGGGCGCGAAAAGCGTCGACGGAAAGGGCGCAGAACTTGGTCAAGTTCACCGACGGGCCGCCCGCCGCGAGGAGACGAGGATGCTGGAGAAAGGGTGCACATTTGCAGGGCTCTTGAGGTTGTTTGGTCGCACTAAGAGGGCGACGATGATAGTGTTTACTTCTCCCTTGTGGCTTCGGAGCACGGAAAAGCCACGCGATTTTATCAGCATTTGAAGGAAGCGGCCGAGTTGGTTAGACAGATTGTCCTTGCTTAACATATGTATATTTGAATGTCATGTGTTCTGTAATTTAAACCTCATCTGTTAGTATGGAGGCGCAAGAGCCATACCATTCAGGTTATTTTAATTAAATACATCATATGTACATTACGGCCGAGAAAGTCCGGTACAATAACAGTTAGCATATTATTTTCCAATTAGATAGTTATAGTTATTATTTATATATTTTATGGCTGAAGAAGTCTAGTGTAGTGTAACGTTTAACGTATCACAGGTTTTATTACGAAGATACTTCAGTTACTATCATCTATGGAGTCCGGTATAGTGTAACGGTTAACATATCGCGTTTTCACCGCGAAGCTCGGGGTTCGATTCCCCGTACCGGAGTTGATTTATTTTTTTAAATTTTTTTAGTTTTATGATAGTTACGGCTGTTGTATGACTATTGGTCACGAAGGTTATCGGCGAACATAGCTAGGGCTTTGGCAGGTTGGTTAGTGGCTTAGTCCCAGCTAACCTTTAAATGGCCTAATAAAAGGCCTAACGCAGAACATATGTAGTAGACCTTACCTTACCTTACCTTCTTATCATATAATTAATATAGTATTTACTGTCGACTTTGTAGATGCACCTGTTATAATAAAACCAGTGTTTATTTTTATCTTTTATTTATTTACTTTTCTATAATCTTATTTTCTTTATTTTCAGCTGCGAAGCTTTAAGTTTAATTCTTTATACCAGAGACCTTTTGCCCTTTTTTCTGTCTTTTTATCCCCCTATTCTTCCTTCTATTACGTTAGATTTATAAGACATTATTTCGGCTCTCTAGCCTGAGTGAAAAACAAGCAGTGCCTAGATTTTTCTAACTACTGCTATTCTGTCTACGAATGGGAGCTGTAGGGTATACGTTTGCCATGTGATTCCGAGCATTATACACTATGCGACAGAGGGAATTGCTATAGAAGGATCGCATATAATGCGCAGATGATGGAGCTGGAGGAGCTCTGTGTGTCGTATCAGCAACCTGCATCTTGAATCCCACGGGAACTCGGAAGGGATGGACCTGTCCGCTGCTGAGACATCGTTCAACCTCGCTACGGCACGACACGCGTTCATTCATGGGCACCTGGATTAAGTAGAGCGCCCAAGGCCCATAGAAAATATTCAGTATACTCGACACTTCTCGTATTCGAGGTCCTTTAGCTCTAGTCTTTGAACTCGATATCCCCCGGCTAGCTCGCTAGGCTATCCATACATTGCAAATAATCTATCAACATACTTGCCGACGCAGTTAAGAGGCGGCTTTTTTTCATTCGGCCCATCCACTCGAAACCTCGTTTGATGGGAAGCGCGTGGGAGAGCGTGCTAGCTGGTTACGCAGCATTACGCACTGGAGTTTAAGTAGACCTTGGTAATAGAACGAGCCTTGTTGCGAGTCCCCTAAGTTACTACTGGCCCGAGTAACTCTTATATAGTGATGGGTTGAGAAGAACTGTAGACCAGACCGCATAACTTAATGAAAACTTCAACACATTTGTGTTACTTTTGACCTTTATGGAAATAATTTGAAGGGAGATCAAGTTGCTTTTATTACAGGGCGGAAACATGCCGGAGGATCTCTATACAGATTTAACAGAGAAAATGAGAACTGCTACAGTCTGGCGACTTCAACCATGTCAGTGAACAAATCTGTAAGCTGGTCTTCATACTAAATTTTACATCTCAAGTAGTCATTCGACGGCTACGAGCTTTGCCTCCTCTCTGATCGCAACGTTGACTCACTCAAGGTGTGTTATCAATAATTTCTTACTCATTTCACTCACGGGATTCATTATATCCGTTGGACTTTCTCTGCTTGAGAGGCACTAAATCGGACTGGTGTGTACAAGGACAGGAAAATGTGAACGTGGACGTCTCACCTTGTCACTCTTTGTAGTGTACGATGATCTAGCACAGGAGCGGTAGATAGAATTGTCGGTGACATTCATAAACTTGCCCGAAACCGGTGGTTATCTTTCTCGCCACCAAACAGCATCATTTGAATTAGAGGGAAGCGAATAGATCGTTGATTCTAAAGTCATAAGAGCCTAGCGCATTAAATGCCAGAAATTCGGCTTGAGATTGCGCGAAAGGAAGCGAGGGATCATAGAATTCTATATATTCTTTAGGATCTATTATCAGAGTCGAGGATGTGGTATGTCGTCTTTTCCCGTGCTAATGGCGGCACGTTTGCGCCTCAGATGCAGTATCCGCTAATAATACCCCCTCCTCACCTCGTATCTCAGGAAGATGCTCATTGTATCATTCCTTCGGCTACGACTGCGAAATCGTTCTGATATGCTCCTAGTGGATGCTCGTAGTCGTTGAAAAGATAAGAATTACTCCGAATCATATGTCTGGAGGCAGGAGAGCGGGAGGATTTTCCGCATTCACGCATGCTCGATTCAACGTGTCATTTATGATTTATTCACTATTAGAGAAAAGATCTTCCACCTGTAACACTTCTGTCACTTTTTATAGATGCGTGAGAAAAAATAGCTAGACAAGTGTAATAGTTATTAAAGGTTCCTTTACTAAACTATTAGAGATACTGGCAAATAGGAAAGTGTGGTTGTGGTTGATTGAAGTTGGAGTTCGGATTCCTCAATTGCGATTGGCTAGTCGTATCTGGAGACGGAGTTAGAAACCGGGAGTTTGCTATGGTGGTATTAGCCGGATATAACTACCTACCTAGGTAGTGTGTGACAGTAACGTGTGTGATGGTCCTCTTTGCGACTCGAGCTGGAATAGTGAATCTGGTACTTAATTATATTGATTGTATGCCAATGTTACAGTAGGCGTAGCGACACCCCCACGGGGGCGAGTTTCATCTCTTCGCGAAATGGCCTAGACTTCTAAGACATGCTCATATTCTTTTTGTCTCTCCCTCATACATCGGACACACGTGGAAAAGCCGATTCATGACCCAATGTCTTGATTATCTAGCGTCGTGTTACAAGGGTGTCATTAGGGATGAGGAAGAGCCGAGGCCCAGGTCTAGCGATGAGGATGACGTGACTTTTTCAATTGCACATGCAACACATGGTAATAGGATCTCAGGAGTCACCAAGCATCTGCCGCTCAAGACTATTCTAAGTAGATTTCGAATCACGGTTTCAAGTTATGAATATGTGCAACTGTTGTCCCCAAGCCCTCGAATTTAAGAATTCAACGGGCTGCTAAAGATGAGAACGAGTGGGGTAACCTATTCTACTATCTTACTAAGAAGTAGGTACTGACATATCTTAACACCGCCAGGCGTATACCTACTTTCTATAGGGGACTTTGAGATCTACTATGAGCATCACAAGAGTTACATTAATGTACTGGGACTTGATTGCTTGAGTTCAAATATTACAAGTACATAATACATGTGGACAGAGGATTCAATCCATTCAATTCATTCCTTACATGCCTACCTAGGTATATAAGTACCTGTGCCTAGCCCCTACTGGTAGATACTTAGGTACCTACTTAGGTAGACACTTTAACTTTATAGGGTAGGTACCGCCAAGTAGCGTAGCACCAACGCTCTATAATTACTCCACTCAGGCCACTACGTAGGTATATTATGTAACCACTGCCCGAAGCTCATGGCTGGGCATCATTGGTCTATTTGCTGGCCTTAGTCGTTAAAAGTGATGAACATTTCAAGATACCTACATGCAGAATATACCTACGTAGTATCAAACTGCTGCTGCTGCTGGCCCGGCCCAGGTATTTACGGACACGGCTGGTTCTACAGTTGCTACCTCGTCTGACAGTCGCATGACACCTTGATACCCGATTCCCAATACTTTATTTCCATACTAATAGAGAAAAAAAGATCTGGACAAACAGGTATTAATAGGCTCGTTTGCATTTGCAGAACCACCACCACCTATCGTCCCGTCCCCAAAAAAACACGACCAATTAATTCGACGATTCATTCCAAGATTACCTAGTCCAAGCGCATACATACTGTCTGTCTATTCACCAGAGAAGAGGTAACCACCCAGCGAGAAAAACAAAAACGAGAGGCTGCCCCAAGCTTAGCTTAGCTTAGGTTAGCCTTCGGCTTTGCATGGATATTGGACGTACTACGTAACTCGCACGTTTGACCCTCTCGTGCGATCGACCCCGACTGAGTTGGCTGCTTCATGCAAGATAACCTTGGACAGCTTGCCCGTCATCCTGTTCCCTGCGCTCCAAAACCTACCTGACCCCGATCAGCCCACGTCGCCCGCCCAGCCTGCCTGCTCCGACCGCTCGACGACCATGGCAGACTTTAGCCGGCCTTCTCTCGACAAGACGTCGCCTTCACAGCCCGACCACGACCCGCCTGCCAGCATGTCGCCTCGCCACATCCCTAGCCCGTCGCCCGAGAACGGCGGCGCCGGTAGTGCTGCTCCTGGTGCTCCTACCAACGGACGACCTGGGTCTTCGGCCGGTGCTGGACCTGGACCTGGCGCCGGAGGTCCTGAGGTGACCTTTTCTACTCCCGACGGTGCGAGGTCCGATACGTCCCAACGAGTCCAAGATGTCTTGGGCTCCGATGTACGAATCCCAGCAGTGCCCTGCTCTGCTCTGCTCCCTAGATGGCGGTGATCACGACTGACCGTCATAGATTGGCATAACAACTCTACTGAACCGCTTGAAGCAAAGCGTCGCTTCGGCAAAGGTTAGCTACGGGTCGCAATTCCCCCCTTGGTGGCTTAGGTTGTCGCTGACTTAATATGCATGCATGCAGGAGTTTGCTATATTTTTGAAGAAACGATCCGTCCTGGAGGAGGAACATGCGAGGGGGATGAAGAAGCTCTGCAGATCGAACCAGGACAACATTCACCACGCTGACCACCGACAAGGAAGCTTTGCCAAGTCGTACGAGGAGATGCTTGCAATACACGACCGCATGGCCGAGAACGGTACGCAGTTTGCCCTCTCCCTGCATCAGATGCACGAGGATCTCCTCGAGGTGGCTGCCGTGGCAGAGAAGCATCGGAAAGGGTGGAAGCAGAACGGACTTGCCGCTGAGCAGCGCCTGGTCGATATCGAGTCGGCCATGCGCAAGTCCAAGGCCAAGTATGACGCCCTGGCCGATGAGTACGATCGCGTGAGGACCGGCGAGTCTAGACAAGGAGCCCGGGTCTTCGGTATCAAAGGACCGAAGTCCGCCGCGCAGCAAGAGGAGGACCTCCTACGCAAGACCCAGGCTGCCGATACGGACTATCTAGGCAAGGTGCAGGCATACCAAGCTGAGAAGGCCACAATGGAGTCAACCACTCGCCCAGAAGCTATTAGAGCCTTGCAAGATCTGATAAGGGAATGCGATTCTGGCACTACGTTACAGATGCAGAAGTTTGGTGAGTGAAGGCAGCAATCTCACGTATTCTTAAACCCATGACTGACAACACATGACAGCATCCTTCAACGAGAAACTGCTTCTCAGCAATGGACTTGTCATCAGTCCGCTCAAGAATGCCATCTCCCCAGGCCAATACTCGCATAGCCTCAAGGAAGTTATTCACGCTATAGATAACAAGAAGGATCTTGAAGACTATATAACCAGTTTCCACTCTAAACTCCCTCTCAAAACATCCGAAGCTAAATACGAGCGCAATCCGGTACGTTGCCCACCTTTTGTCTGCTTGGAGAATCTTGCATACTGACGAATATAGGTTCTTAATCCCCAACATAATATGTCAGGTAACCAAGTAACGCAAATGCATCAACAACCAGGGAGACCAGCATCTCAGCAGCAACCACCAGCTGGGGCTTTACCCCCTCTCCAAACTCAGATGCCACCCCCTGGTTCATTAGGGCGGACAACTACTTTCGACACGGCGTCCTCTATGGGACAGGGTGGTTCGGCCCAAAATTTCAACCCAGGTTCCCTATCAGCTGCTCCCCGGCCATCATCGGGACTGGGACACGAGAGAAGCTACAGCCACGGGGCTATGCTCACTCAGACGAATGTACAACCACAGCAAACATACAACGCACGAAATTCAACTCATGCCCTCCCTCAACAGTCGCGGTTCAATGGTAGTGTGAGTAGCCCTCTGAGCAGTCAGAGTGGCCCTCCACAGCTTGGGGCCCTGTCTTTCCAGACTCAACCGCCGCGAGCACAATCTCCTCCGCAAGGGGGCCCTAGTAGCTTTGCAGGGCCTCCTCCCCCACAGGAATTGGCTGCCCGTTCGGCCTCCCCTCCAAAAGCGTTTGGTAATCCAAATGCAGGCATGAAGCAAGTATTTGGCGTTTCTCTTGCGCGGCTGTACGAGAGAGACCAGTTCGCTGTCCCCATGGTTGTACACCAGTGTATCCAGGCTGTTGATCTGTACGGTCTTGCAGTAGAGGGCATTTATCGTCTGTCTGGTTCATCAATGCATGTGAACAAGCTAAAAAGCCTCTTTGATAGCGGTTCGTTCGCCCTCGTTCACTTCGTTCTCATTTTTGACTAGCTGACTAAGTATCTATTAGATCAAGAATCCCATATCCTTGACTTCCGTAACCCTGAGAACTTCTTCCACGACGTCAATAGTGTTGCCGGCCTTCTGAAGCAGTTTCTTCGGGATCTCCCTGACCCCCTTCTCACTTCTGATAACTACTCAGCATTCATCGATGCAGCCAAGCAAGACGATGAAATCGTACGAAGGGACAGCATGCATGCTATCATTAACGGTCTTCCGGACCCCAATTATGCGACTTTACGCGCTCTGACGCTACACTTATACAGGGTCATGGAAAACAGCACTGTCAATCGCATGAACTCTCAAAACCTCGCTATTGTATTTGGACCCACGCTCATGGGAACCGCTCCAGGTAGTAACATCGCGGATGCCGCTTGGCAAGTTCGCGTTGTGGATACGATACTGCAGAATACGTATCAGATCTTTGATGAGGATTAGGTTTGGGGGGGACCGGGTTGTGAGGTTGGTTTGCGGGAACAGTTAGGTTGTCGGCGGCGAGTAAATCAAATTGTTGGGTCTGATCTTGATAACTTCTACTCTGTATTGTAGCTAGGGTGGCGATGGGACGATAGGACGAGAAGCAAAATGTATGATTAGGCACCAAGGTCATTTTCATTGGGAGGCAAGAGCGAGCAGGGCGACCCTGTGCTTTCATGTTTTTCTATTCTTTTATTTTATTTTCCTGAGCCTGGGGCGGAATTGGGTTGGCGCAGGTGGTGGCATTTCTTCGTTTCGCCCGGAGTTGGTTTCGGGATGGAAATAAAATACAGATGGAATAATGCAATTGATTCCGTGTCTATTCTTCGGTTCGGCTTTTATCTTCCTATTATTGGGCTTTTTTTTTTTTTTGTTGCAGAGACATTAGATGCGTCTTTTATGATTTATGCCTGTCTATTCTGGATATACCTGCCCTGTCTATACGTTTTCCGACAAGGTAACTAGAGAAAAGATGCCTGGTGTCTGGTATTTACTTGATATATGAGATGGATGTTCTTTCTCGACTATTGACTGGATGTCTAATGCTCCCTCTCCTGTGGATGGTTGAGTTGTAGTCGCTTTCAAGAGTGCCCCTGTCTGTACTAGGTATTCGAATACCAGTTGTTCTATTCATTTTTTCTCAATTGTATTAATGGTGTTACATTGTCCGGCCCTGCTGTTCATTGCACTCCGCTCATTCCGAAATCAACTCGCATAGCTAGCACTGGGCGATCTCGCAAGCTGCTTATGGTTGCGTTGTTTAGTATATAATTCCCTGCGTTTTTCGTCCCTCCCCCCCCCTTTTGCTCCTTAGCTTGCTTTATGAATACCGAATCCTCTGTGCTAGTGTTTAGACTACGTATAGATTGGGTATCCCATATCACCACCTCTTCAATAGCTTCTTTTGCCTTGCCTAGTTCGCCCGCATTTATCGAGTGTATTATACATACAAAAGGAAGGCCAGCGACGATGAGAGTGAGATGCCTCCAACTGTTAATTGGTCTCTTTCTTATGTGGCGAGGGCAGGCTGGGCTTGGCCTGGTACTGGGGGCATGAAAATGGGGAGGTAGGTCACGAGGAGGGCCATGACTGTTATAATAGTGGGTGGTTAGTATACCAAAGTCAAGATAGAATTGGGAATTTGTAGGCGATGTTCTTGGGTTGTTGTGTTGATGGTAATTGGCACAGGTGCGAGCGAGCGAGGTGCTCTGCTTCGGCGACTTACTCGACATGCCCACGCTGAAGTAGCCTGGCGTGCTCGTGCTTTGCGTCGTCGCTTCGCTCTCGCCCAGCCAGCTTTGCATGCTGAAGACGACGGCGGCCCTGTCGACACGGTTCAAGTTAGCTAGCTCATGGCATACGCACACATGCTCTCTCTCTCTCTCTCTTCTCTCGCGCTTGGTAGCGGAGAGGGTTTCCGACGTTCTCACCCTACGCCAAAGCTCGCCTCTTTGGTCTATCTGTATCTCTATGTCGCGGCCCTAGAACCACTTTCTCTTCTCTTGGGCATTTGTAGCAGAGGGGCGGTGGAAGAACAGGACGTACCATCCGATGTACTTGTTTCGCGTGAAGATGGCGGCCATGGGCATCGTCGAGGACAACGTCGAGGAGAACTCGGGGCTGTCGCCCGATTTCGCAGCGGGCGGCTCCTGGTACGGCACAACTGTGTTGCGCGAAGAGGGGATCTCGTTAGCCTTGTATTTTCTGTCTCGTCCATGTTACCTTGTCTTGCGATCTCTCATCTTCCCCCGACATGCAATGCGACACGATGCGCTGCGCGAATGCGATGGAGGCGTGATGTTGTCTTACTTAGGTCCGGCCGTCGCATGTCCTTCTTCGACGCCATTATGAGTTGAATTTCTCTGGGATTAGAATGCGATAAGTGTTCCTTGGGCGTATTTCCAGATATCTTTCCCACTAAGATGAATGCGCAAGTGCGAATCCGGGGCGATGTCTAGAGGCTGAGTGCGAAAAGGCAGGTATCAGCCGGTTGGTAGTTGTCTAGAGTTCTCCAGTCGACCAATCAAATAGGGGTCCAGCTGAGAGCTTCTATCTGTTACTAACGTCGGGAGGTACTTATGTACTCCCTACAATTAGGTACCTGTATACTTGCACGTCTTTCTCCATCTTTTCCTCAGCGGGGGTTGGTATTAAAGTTCTACATCGGGTTAGTGTTCCGCTACTGACTCTCATCCCAACAGCACGGGACCGATCATTATGTACGTAGTACACCATTCATTCTTTACCTAATTATGTAGTGTACACAAGATATGACCGGAAGTTGTGGCCAGCCTCCCACCGCTCTTATCATGCCGACATACCCCGGGTTGAGACTTTTAACTACTCTTGCGTCACCACTGATGCAACGTCGGTTTCGGGGCCACCAATCGACAGATATACGTGCGTTAAATTAATGGCAGACACAGGACGTCTGCTAGGTTGCAATAAGCTGTCCACCAACATAGATGGATCATGCACCAACATGCCGAGTACGTTGACAGACCAGTCGTCTTCTTTCCGTGAGGCATCCCCTCGAACCCATATCTAGGGGTGACCGCTTCTCGGCATCTCCATGCCGCAACAACGGGGCACAGCATTTATTGCAGATGGGCAACACTCCTTGCGTGCTTATGAGCAACCTCCTTTTCCTAAGCGATCCACGTTTAAGTCGAAGCTTGCAACTCACTAACCTAGCCGAAAATAACGCTATCTCCTTGATAGGCCGCTAGGGAGGACGTATATTAGTAGAGCGTCCCACCGCCCCGGTGAGACAGGCATCACCGAACGAAACAACAGGAATGCCTGGCATCTGCCACATCTAAATAGTGCAGCGTCGAATGTTCAGTTCCCAACTGATCAGCGAGACTAGAATCATGGGATGTCGGGACGGTTTACGCTACAAAGACACCTGTTCTCCTCGTAGTCAGGTTACTAGTAGTAATCTTCCACAGGTTTGCAAATGGTTGGCCGAGCTCAGACGAAATGCACGTGCTCCTCATTTGTCGAGATAGGCTATCTCGAGTCGGCTTTCTGCTAGTTTGGAACGATATGCATCATTGGAGTACCGGCAACATGCCCGCGGACAATAAAGGCGATCTCGATCTGCAAATGACCAGATTAATAAAGAGAGAAGACATAAGTTGAGTGAGCAAATAAGTCAGCGGCGGAAACGGGCTTCGTATAAGTATAAGCGCGCCAAGCGATGTGAAGCCCTACGTTGTGATTAGCAATCGTATCAACCATCTTTTGCCTCTCAGCATGATAAAGAGCATATATCCGGGGGTTGTCGGCGATTTACAGAAATATAATTCAGCACACACCAATACCGAAATCGGGGATAGCGACAGTTATTACCATGTGCTCACTGGAATAGCCAGGGAAGCAAGCAAGCAAGCGCATCAGCAAATTTGACGGAAAATGGCCGGCTGGTCCGAAGCGCGATTACCTAACCACCTAATGTATCACCATGTGTGACCTTAGCAGCTTGTTTCCTCGCCGTCTGTCATTCCACAAGCGGAGACCCTGGCGGCTGAATGAATGCCGAATGGAGAGAATGAGATATTGGTAACTCGTGCCCAAAGCCAGAACTGGGCACACACGTACCTACGGTAGGTAGGTAGCCCGAGTCGTCCAAATTTATTCGCAGTGACTTAATTTCTAATTTACGAGTCGGGTACCGCCAACCGGCAGCCCTCTGACCCCTGGGATGGAATTGAAATCCCGAGTATATACTAAGTAAGTAGGCAGATGTGCCTTGTGGCGTGGAGCCAGTAATGTGGACGATTACTATTCCTTGGCTTGGTCTGATTGTGGGTTGTTTGTGCGAACGTTGCTGACACCCGATCGTCATTATCATCAGTGTAGCCGGGTAGCGGGTCTCCCAATTGGTGCGACTTGTCGTGGTCGCATGTCTGGATGCTATTACTGTCTACTATAGGAGGAATATGCATCCTCCTTTTGGGGATTGACCCAATATAGTAATGTCGTTTCCGAATGAGCAGCGAATTTAGGTCCGTGTTGTCCTACCTAGTGTGGATGGAAGAGCAACCAATCCCACTTGCGGGGATACCAGTATTAGTTGAGTATACGTACGTGGCGATGCTGCTGAGACAAATCCATCCGCCGTCTCTCTCTCGGCTTCAATAAGCTTGGTAATCAAATCCAGCAACAGGTTATAAATCGGGTTATGAGCGTACTGAGTATGACCAAAAGGCGGAGACTCCCGTTATGGTGGTCCAAGTTTCCAGAGTACACAACAGAGTGCTACTACCCATGTGTCCAACCCAGCCGATCTTAGTTACACAGGGCAGAACACAAGGCCTTCTGCACGGGGTTTCCCGGGGTCTACCAGGTTGTGCTGGTGTCCGTGAGGCACAGCCAGCGTAGACTTCCCATTGTTGGTGCATATTCGTCCGTCTATTTAACGGTCGGCAGTTTGAGTTACGGTAGGTCCTATGTTCTGCTGTGCAAATATAATTACTTACTTGTCAGTAAGATGAGTTACCCGATATCGTGTGTGCCTGTGTGTGGTTGGTGTCCGTCATCATGTACATAATCGTGTAAAACAACGTTCATATTAGTTATCCAGTGTAAATGATTCGAAGCTTCAATACCTGAGTGACAGGTAATAATGCCTCAGGAATAATAAAGTGCCTAGTTACCCTCACTGCATACCCCTACATATTCAGGTAGGCTGTCAGCTGCGCTGGGATAGTGTATGTATAGGTACATGTATACACTAAATTTGGCACCGGCTCTCATAAGTCTCGTCCCGCGGCTCCGATAGTCTCTTTTAGTCAAAAATCATACAGTGTTCATATATACGCCGCACAGTCTTGAGCCACGAGAGTATGCACAGAAACTGACATACTTAAGCAGTAGGCAGATCACACTAATCCTAATTCATGTAAATGCCACCTGCATCTTTCAACTCGCACCTGCGTCGGCCCTTCTCCTTTAGACTGACGATCACTGTACTGTACTGTGTTGGTTTCTGTTGGCATACCGAATCTTGCCGCGGCGCAACCATGATACTCACAGCTGGCTGCTGTACATAACAGGCGTGTCTAGGGAACAACCCTGATACCGCTCGCCATTTGTCTTATCCCATTCCCATTCCTATGCCACGCCATGACATTCTAATTCATTCTTCCGTCGGCAATTCTTGGATTCGTTTACGTGGACAATAATTGTAATCGTCAATTCAATACTCGGTATACAGTACTATACAACGTTTACATAGAGTAGATAGGTAGGTACATCGTATCACAGTACAGAGCGTTGCCAACAGCATACATACATGTAAGTACCTAGGTATTACTGGTACCGGTACGTACCTCCCTTCCCGCTTCGTCAGGTACCCAGGCTGGTCCTATATCTGGTATACTATACATGAGATCCCTGCCGACCTTGAAGGTATCCCCGATATCATTGTACCAATCATTACCGAGTGTGGTTCGTTTATCCCCAAGCCTCGTCGCACCCTCTCTTGCTAAGCCGTATCCTGGCCGTAGCTACTACTACTGAGATGCTGAGTATACTGCACGACTCTCAACTACATCTCACCCTTATCCACCTCGTCGTCGTCGTTGTTGACAACCCCCACGACATAGGAAAACACCACCGTCACGGCTTCGACTACTCTCTCGTATACGAGCCACGCATTCACTGATCCTCGTCGGCCTTCTTTCCCGCAACTTGCTTCGGGCTTGGACCCTGCTTCGTCACAACACCGCATTCATCCTTGGCCATCAGCTCTGACTATTCGCCCCGGCCACCGGCTCGACCTCATCCCCCGACCTGGCCCTCGACCTCCCCTTGTACTGAAGATATGGAGTACTTACCGTCCCAGCGTCTGCGATGACCTCCCGGCCCCCCTTGGCCATCTCTCAGCGACAGCCTCAGAGAACACTAAGCGGCTCGGGGTTGTCGCAGAGACCCGCAACTCAGCGCTCGTTGTCCCAGCAGTACCTACCGCAATCCCCGATCCGACGGTCTGATAGTTTCAGCAGCGAGCAGGGCGCCAGCGATGGCGGCGATGGAGCGCAGGCCCGATATGGGACGACCCCTAGGAGGGGAGGGTCCAAACTCAAGCTGGAGCTAGCCAACGATGGCATTGTCCACACGGGCTTCGTCGAATCGCCGCAAAATCCAGACCCTTTATCCGCCAACAAGGTCTTCACTCCGTCGCGGGTCATGTCCATGGCCGATGCCCCTGACCTGGGTGACATGAGTCCACACTCGTCGAGATGCCAGACCGTCGACGGAGACGCCGCCCCCCTCCCCATGCCTCCGCGCCGGGCCCGGTTCGCAGCACCGACCAAGCGGTTCCAGCCGCCGCCGACAAGTGCGCCTATAAAGAAAGACGCGCGCCCTAAACCCTTCGTTCTTGAGGCGCCACCCGACGCCCCCCGATATTCTAGTATGGGAAAGCAAGAGCCGTGTGGTAGGACCAAGAAAAACGAAGGTGGCACCCGACGAGATACTGACCTTTTTTCAGGCCATGCCGACTTCAACCCTTGGCGTGGAGGACATCCCGAAGACCAGTTCTCTGATAATATCATTCGCATTGGGTATTTCGATAAGGCTCCACCGCAGCCAGCTCAGGAGGCGGCATCTGCAAAGGCCGCATTGTTTCCCACCTTGAAGCATAAGAGTGGATTACACGCGCTGTCAACAATACTAACCAGCGTCCTAAATCAGCGACGACATATTGGGCAAATCACATCTCCTTCTACTTTCAAGCCCCCACCGCGCGTCACTCTTACAGATACGAAGAGAGAGGTTTGGCTAAAAGACCTTGCTAATTCTACGATTCCCCTTCGTCGACTTAGCAGGACAATTCCTCATGGCATTCGAGGCCGCGTGCTACTCGACCAATGTCTCAACAAGAACGTTCCGACTGACCGAGCTGTTTGGCTTGCAAAGTGTGTAGGGGCGAATGAAATTAGGGCTTTCAAGCGCAAAGGTGTCAACAACACGTTTGTCATGGGCGGCGAAGTGAAATGGATTCGAGATTGGACCTTGTGCGTGGAGCAGTTTGTGGAGGCCGTCATCGGCGCATTTATTGAAGAGGACTGGAAGGCTAAAGTCACATATGCGTAAGTCTTAGCCGCCCTTTCCATGAATACCTCGTGCTGACTATCGCTAGCATCCGGCTTGCGACACACCTATATGCTGAGCATCTTCTCGACCGCGACCATTACATGGAATGGCTAATTTCTAGCGTGGAAAATAGCAATGAAGCCAAGTTACCTATGTGGCTCTTGTTAATTCAAATTTACTGGAAAGATATGCTCAAACTACGGCGCCATGGGCGACGGCTGGTTACCGCTATGCTTAATCATCATTGCACTGTGAGTTTTCTTGCCAGCATAATATACACTTATACTAATTCCTCAACTAGATACACGACAGTCCGGACAGAGATATTCTATTACCATTATCGACTCAGCTAGGATCTCTTGTTGAATCCCTCATCTCAGCAAGCCCGGACAGTTTCGTGCATCCTACAACATGGGCTCGATTTCGAGACTCATTACAGTCATTTCTTTCAAACCAGGAATCGACATACACGATATTCAAAGCTATCGATTTCCGAAATGATTCGCTAACCAGCTCCACGGTCAAAACACAACCAGCTGTCCGAAGCACTCTAGTTGCACTACTCGATGACATGCTACGTCTACCGTTTAAGGATGATATTCCTGGGCAAATACGCAAAGCTACTCAAAATACACCAGTTCTCATACGCACTACACTCGAATGGTGTACATCACTTTACCGCTTTGGTGCCGCAAAGGTCTATGTCGCAGCAACAATATTACGCTCAATATCGGACCCCAACGCCGATCTTACTAGCGAGATACTTGGCTTTCTAGATGCGGATGCGCTTCAAGAAGCTCCGCGAAAGCATAGTATTTATCACCTTGTCTCAGAGCTTGTTCGCTCAGGCGACTTTTCTGTTCCCTTATATATTCAATGGCTCATAGCCCGAGGCGGTCTTCTCCATCCTTCAGAGGCGCAACCAGACGGCCCTTGTTCTATGAGGCTTCTGGCCGAGATCCCTGCTCACTGCTTCAATGATTCCATGAAAAGTTTACGAGCCTCTCTACTTCGACGAGCTTCGTTCTCCGTGGAAGATGAAGCAAAAGATATCGGGACAGCAATTAGATGTATTAAACACGCGTTATCGGTTCCGCTTGAGCCCGATGATCCAATATCACAAAAGCCACCGATGAGCGTCAAAAAATTAGCCAAGAGGATAGGCCTAAGCAGTCGGTCGCTCAAATTTGAAGTCTGTTCATGGCTCGCAAACGGCTTCGTCGACAGCACTATTCAACAGCTCCAGACGGAGAAGACTCATCTCGGGCCACCTGAGAGATGTTTTGATACAGTCCGAACGTTGTTAGAAGCTGGTCAAGATTTCAGCATGCTTGACACGACCCTTGTTTATATGACGCAGTCATCTGACGTTGAGACGTTATCTTATTGCGTGAACACTCTCAGTCTGCATTTGCCAGTCTTTTTCGCAATCGGTTCCGCAAAATCGCTTTTCCATTCTTTCCATGACCGTCTCAGAACGATTAGCGTAGAACAGGGCCTCGGGGTACGACCACTTCTTGCTTCACTCGCAAGCCTTGCCCCCAGACTCCCTGGGTTCGAGTCGATGGCATCGCAGCTACGAAATGAATTGCTTCTAGCAGATCGAAGCAATGCTGTAGATGCTTCGTCCCCATTGTCTGATAACATGGCCACCCAGCTTCAAGACGACGAGACTGAACTAGGCGAACAAATCGAAAAGCTTGCTAACTTTACGAGCGCTGACAAGCATACCATGGAGCGCCTCTTCCATACAATCGTGAGTAAGATTGTCGTTTGTTGGGCTAAGGGCGATGAACGGCAACGTCCCTATTCTATTTTGCTATCAAGGCTCCGAGTTTTCGACACGCAGTACTTCGACACTCTGATGAAAGACTGGGTACAACATATTCGCAAGCTGACGAAGCGAGCACCAATCGCTCAAATGTACCCACTTCTTGTTAGCTCTGGGTGCCTCTCTCTCACAACACTCCTCTCAACAGCTCTAAGAAGCCAAAGCCAAGGAACGCAGTCTCAACCCAACGCAGTGGGTTCAGCCTCTACTTATATGCAAGAAATTCTTCAAATGTTGATGAAGCCTTTGGCTCCGGACCAAATCATAACCTTGGATGACTGCTATCGGTTTCGGATTATCCAAGAACAAGCCCGCCTTGAATATGCCAAGGAGGTTATGCTCTTGGTTCGTGGGTCGCTAGCGGAATATGCGGCCTCTCGAAATCAACAACCGCCTAGACCGCAGCCCCTCGATGATGAAAAAGTCAAGTCTCATCTTTTTGAATTACTCAGGGATCTAGTTCTTATCGATCCACAAACTGCTGGTCAGACATTATCACTCAGGAGTCCAGATACTAAGCTAGCTACACTAATTGAAGCTCTCACAACCAAACTATTGGTACCCAACTGTGGAGGTGGGCAAAAGACTTTCGAGCAGGTCTTAGAGCTAGCGAATGAATTTACGCTCCCGTTCTGTCAAGTCAAGCTTTCACTAAATTTGGCGATTCACGATCCCAGCACTCCCGAAGGAGCCGAAAGACTCCAGGCCCAATTCGAGCAGCTTTCAGTTGCAATGGATAACGCGATCGATGCAGACAATATTATGTGGACAGGGATGCTGTCTTACTTGAGCTCTGATATCACTCTACATCTGAAAAACCGAGCGGAAGGACGATTCTTCGACTTATTTCCCTCAATCAAGAGCTTGCCTTTCGACGAGGCTAGGTCAAAAAGGGACATCCACATGGCGGAAAACTTGCTTACGGTGGTTGATTCAGTTCTCCGAGGCGTGTTATTATCAAAGCTCTCGCCGTTTTCTAGTGGAATGGCTGATAGATTGACTGAGCTTTGGGAGATCCTGGCGTCTACTAGCGAGGAATGTGCAGCCTTGAAAGCAACTGTGCTTACGCATTGGCTCCCCTTGCTGTTGTCATATCTAGCTCTTCAGGCCTCTCAACTCTCAGCTATCGTAGATCCTTTGAAGCTTCCCGGGAGTGATACACGTGCTCGCGTTCTCATTATCTTAGCAGGGATCATGTTAGAACTCGATAAGTACCCGACGTCGCATCTAGCCCCACGCGTTTTCGACATTGCGCTAGTCCTCGCCGACAACCTACCAGAGGAGGCTCGGCTTCAATGCGTGCGTGCTGTGAAGGACTACACTGCAGACCCTCGCCTCAGGTATCTATTTAGCTTTTCCGCGGATCCGGCGGAAAACCTAATGTTAGCGCATAAGGAAAAGCCACCTGCTGGTGTCCACGAGCGCAGGATAATGGCGATGAATCTAGGTATGGGAATGCCGCCAGAGAAGCTTACGCCGTTCACATTTAGACGCTGGGAGATATTAAACGAGCCAACGCCCAGCATAGGGGATAATGACACGAGCCTTAGCTTGACGTTGTTTGACGCTAGGAAGATATAACAGTCCTCATATTCGCTGATACCCTTTTGTTTTTTTAATTCATGGCGATTATTAGGATTGCAGAGTTTTTTGAGTCCTTCCTTTTCTATTTCTTTATGTAACGTATTAGACACAGTTCATGACGGAGCCTGGCATATTCTATTACGGTCACTCAGGGAGTGCCCACGGTCTCGGGAGGTTGAACAAGGGTCGGTCTGGTCTGCATAGGGATCCGGTCATGTCTCAATCGGACTTATTCATGGAAGCGCGGCATACAGCTACAGCATCTCACTGTTTTTATTCGTCATTAACATCGCTTTTTTTAAACTCATTTCTTATTTATTTGCCACTGTTACCAAAGCCCAATGAGAGTGCGTTGATAAGGCCTAGCAGTCTTCCGATGCACAAGCTCGGACAATAAATGCAACGAGAGAAACGAGCCAATGAAGCAAAAATTCTCAACAAGTACTGGTGGCGCAAGTTATATACGACATACATACATCCATAGATACACCGCGCACGCACACATTTACATATACCCTGAATGATGAATAGTATTATATACATCGGAGCAGGCTGTCACGATCTTGACCGTCACATCAACGCTAGCGGAAGATGCCGAAGAGTGATCGCGAAATCAATGGGGCTTTTCAGGGCTCACGTCTCAGTGACCCAAACACAAGACGATATACTTTTAGTGCAACGCATTGGCACATTACGGAAGCTAGATATAAAACATCCTAGCAGCGTCAACTTACGCGTCTTTCCCCAGAAAACAGTGGCACCTTAACTTCTACTAGCTCTGTAGAATAAATGGGATCACAATCATCATAATTCCAATCTCATGCTGTCTAGAAACAGAGCATTGGAAAGATATGGGGTTACAGGGTAACGTTACCGTCGAAAACACGACCCGATTCCCGAGACATACATAGATATAACATACATGCAGCAAAAAATCTCTTGCAGTCAGCCACCATAAGCTGTGAATAGTTATATTGCATTCCAACCGGCCTATCTATCTCCTCCAACATCTGTCTTGCGGCAGCTATTAATGCGCATGGAACTAATTACGAGTTGGTGGTTGAGGGCAAGATTCCTAGAATAGGGGTCTTGAGCAAGCATGATGTCTTGATTCTTAGGAGAAAATTGTGCTTATAAAAGGACTATCGGATAATTCTTTCTACGTGTGATAACGGCACTCAAAGAGATAATAGATATCAGCATACATTTGCTCGCTTGTGTTTTTTCGACGACTAATAACGATCTCGTCCTATAGCAGCTGTAACAGTGGCTTATAATGGGAGATATCTCTATATGTAATCTAAACTTAATCGTATCTATGACAAATACAAAAATGATTCTGCTTCAAAACCGGGCGCGACTTACATAACGCCAGACCATGAGCCTTAGCCGCGTAGCTTCTCAAATAGCCTATCCAGACATTGCCTGATCTCTCGGCTCCCTTTCGTGCATCAATCCGTAAGGATCAGCCGATGAAAATGGACAGGGAAACTCTATCCTAGCTTATGTGCGTATAGTGGCGTTGTAGCGAGACTCGGGGCGTCCCGTGGCGACTACTGCTCTCTTATCACGTCTCATAGAGATAGTGATATCATAACATTTGTCATAATCAACATGAAATATCAACAGAAATAGAGATTATCGATCAGATTATATATAGCGAAATACCATGAACTAGTATCGAGTTATTCCCGTGATTATTCCGTTCTCGTTTCAATTCTCGGCATGATCCTGTCAGCCGGCTGGCAATAATAAGGATGTTTGGAACTCTTTCAACCGGATTCAACGAATTTTCACATACTATGTTCGTATATAGCTCTGCTAACAATAGGCGGCCAAAACATGCGGCGTGTAACAGATGCCGAGCGTCTAAGGTATTTTGCAACGCCAGAGAAGGAATTGCTTCGTCCTGCCGTTGCTAATGTTCGAGGTGCTCAGATTCGATGCGATGGGACAAGGCCAAGTTGTGGGAAATGCTTCTCTCAGTCTAGAACTTGCACTTACACCACCGGTCGAAAGAAGCGGAACTCACAGGGCTGACATCCGGCTGTTAAGACAGATAGGCCGGGCGGCCAACCGTCCTGTTCACCAGACAGCAGTCAATATCAATCTACAGATCCGGTAACACAATTCTCACCCATAGACTGGGTTGGCAGTGATTTTGTGTTATGGGATGGCAATAGTTCACTCGAAGGCATTCTCGACCCCGAGGCCCCGGGACAGCAAAACGGGAGCGAATACACACAAGATGCGGATGCTGACTCTGGCCCTGAACCTATGGGCAGCCTCGGCACTAGTATCGAGGACGCACTTTACCCACTGTTACTGACAGAATCGCTTGAAGGTGGCGATACGGGGGCAATTCCCACGTGTGAACCCTACCCTATCACTCAGGTTCCGGTATCCCCGCGCACCTTAGATACACTGGACTCTGTGATGAGCCAGGTACCGAAAAAGACACAGAGTTCAGATAGGAAGACCTAGGGTCCTTGCGCATGTCTAGAGGACTTGGCATCTAGTCTCCTTGCCTGTGACCTCTGGGAAGCTGACGAGACTGCTGAGACTACGTGCTCGGGGGATATTGTCCACGTCTTAAGATGTAAAGCGCTTATATATCAATATTTTTTCAAAAATTGGATGAATATATGGACCAAGGTTAGCAACTGCCAGTCATCCTGTATTGTGCGCCGCGAGTATGCGCTGCTCTTCATTCTAAACCTGAATGGAGTAGCAAGACTCCAGATGCGCTTCATCGAAGGGTTTTCAGGCAGCGAGTCCCACGATCCGAACTCATTAACCAAGCTTTATTGCGTTGATGGTGAGCAGGGATATGATTTGAGCGCATTGGTTCCCGATGAAACCCAACTTCGGCCGGAGTCACACTCGACACCGCTTCTCTTCGAGACGACAGCCACTGGAGCTGGATCACCTCCCATCGACGATGTGCTTGGCCACAGCTCTATGCTTAGGGAATTGGTTCACGGACAGATAGGCCGCCTTCAGTCCTCCATCCAATTCTTGCGTGGAGAATGGATAGCAGCAGGGCTCAACGACTGCACCGCTAAACTTGATCTAGTCTCGTTGGCTCTGGACAATCAGGCTGCCTTATTACATGATAAGTCAGCTGGATTGTATGATAAGGTGTGACCATCTTTCGGCAAAAGGGCTATTGAGCGCCAAATCCGTTGAGGCGTTCGGAAGTGCCGATAAGCAGAGCTAGGGTCTCACAAGCCACCCCATCGCGAGCCACTTTAATAACGCGTTTTCTCCCAGCCACCTAATTTCTCGTATATATAATAACGCAACAACCACTTAACTATAAAATCTCTTTTTTTTATTAATTTATTTATTTTTAACTAAACTTTATCGCAATGCTTTTATTTAATTATAAAAAACGCGCAATAGCTATAGTATATAATATTAAACTTAATATATTATAACGCTAGTTTGCTAAAAAATAAAATATATTTAAAGCTTATATTAGCTGCTATTTAATTAAAATATTAACTTAAAAAAAAATATATAAATATTTTTAAATATTATTTATAGATTTTAAAAAGCAATTAACTTTTTAAGCTATTAATTAAGCTAGACTTAGTTTTACGCTTGCAATAATTATTTTTAAGTAGATAGCTTAATAAATATTAATAGCTTTAAATAACTTTAAGCAGCTAAAAAAGCAGTAGCATATTTATTTTTTAGCTTAAAATAATAATATAACTTTAGCTAAAATTAAAATTATTAATTATAAGCGCGTTAATAGCGCAACTATATTAAATATTAATATTTTTTTTAATTAATTTAATACTTTTAAAATTATTAATATTTTTATATGCTGCTAATTTAATTTTAATAAAATAAAAGTTAGCTAAAATATAAAAAAAAGCTATTAAGCTATTTATAAAGCTATTAATTAGCTAGCTTTAAAATATAATATTAAAAAAAGCAAATAAATTATTTATTTTAAATATATATTAAATAAAAATATAGCCTTTTTATTATTAATTATTTTTAAAAGTATTAATATTTAATAATAATTAAAGCTTATTTAAAAATTAACGGTTTTAATATTTGCTTAAAAAATAAATTAATAAAGTTATTATATTAAATTAGCTTAAAAATATTTTTATTTTATATATTTAAGCTTTTTTTAATAATATATAAATAATTATTATAAAAAAAGCGGGCTGCTATAAGTTAAACTAATAAGCTTAACTAAAAAAAAAAGTTTTTTATATAAGCGAAAAGAAAAAAACTCTTTAACTAGTCATGTAATATAATCTAGTTAATTTAATAAATTTTATTAATTTACTTTAAATTATATAAATCGCATAAATTATATAAATTATATAAATTAAAAAAATCGTATATAATAAAAAAAAAAAATATTATTTTTTAAATATTTATATAATAATATATTTTTTATATTTAATTACTTGCTTAATTTTATTTTTTAGCTATTAACTTTATAATAAAGCTTATTTTTATTAAATTAATACATTTATTAATTAATTATTATTTATATTACTTTATTTATTAAATAATAATAAAAGTATTAAAAAACCTTTTTTATAAATATTTGCTAATTAGTTTTATTATTATTTATAAATTAAAAACCTTATATATTATTTATATTTTATTATAAATATATAATAAGTTTATAATATTTTAATAGCTTTTTAATTAATAAAACTTAATATATAAAATATAAATATTAATATAAAAAATTAAATAATAATTAACTTATAAAATAAACTTTTAAAAATATATTAAAAGAATATTTAAATAATAAAAAAGGTTATAAGTGTTATATAAGTAATTTTTTATTTAATAATTAATAAACTAAATCTAGATTATATTATTAAAAATAAAAAGTTAAAAATTAAGTTTAAAGATTTTAAAAATATTTAAAACTAGTAATATATTAAAATAATAAACTTTAGCACTTTTTTTAATTATTTTAGTTAAAAAAAAAGTAATAAAAAAAAAAAGTTAAGCAGTAATAAAAAAAAAGCTATAATAACTTTAACTTTAACATAAAAAACTAAACTAATATAAATATTAATTATTATAATTAAAACAATAATATTTATTATTATAATTTTAAAGTTAATTACTTAATAAATAATAATAATAAAAATTAAAACAATAGTAATAATTATTATTATAATATTAAATTAAAATATTAAGCAAGCATTTATATTATAATTAATTTTTATATTTTTGCTAGCAAAACTAATATTTATTATTATTACTATATTTAAAATAATAATTTAAAATAAAAAACCTAATTTTTTATTACTATTATTACTTTTATTATTAAAATTATTTATAATATTAAAATTATTAAATATTAAAAGCTTTAAGCTTATTATTTTTAAACCTTATAATAAAATTATAAATATAAAAGCTTTTTTAATTTATATTAAACTTTATTTAAAATAGTATTTTGCTTTTATTATAAAAAAAAATTAAAAAATAATAATTATTTTATAATTTTTATTAAGAAAAATATTTAAATAATTTTAACTTATTTTAAAAAATTTTTTAAAAGCTAATAAAATATTAAACTTTAAAGCAAAAACTAAAACAATTTTTATAAACTATATTAAGTTTAAAAACTAAATAAAAATATTATTTAAAAATATTTAAAAAATAAAGCATATAAAAAAAATATTTTATTATTTAAAGCAAATAAAAATAATAACTAATTATATTATAAAATTTAAATAATTAATAATAATTTTTAAATTATTTAAGTTTATATTATTTTATTTATTTTATAATAAACTTAAATTATAA
>MU380335.1:0-73498 GCA_022495085.1 Xylaria sp. FL1042
TTATATTTAATATTTAAATAAATTTAAAGCGATTTATTATAAATATAAATATAAGCTAAATTATAAAAAAAATAGTTAAACTATTAAATATAATAATAATAACCTTTTTAAAGTTTAAAATATATAATATTTTAAATATTATAGTTTAATTATAAAGTAATATAATATTATATTATAATTATAATATTAGCTTAAATATAATTAAATAATTTAACGCTAGTGCTATTTAATTAATTAATTATATAAAAATAGCGCTAAAAATACTAATATTAATAATATTTAACCTAGCAATTAATAATTAAAAGGTTAGTAAAATTATTAAATTATTTAACTATTTAAAATAAAGCTATATAATATAAGCATTAAATAATAAGTATTATAACTATAATAAAATAAATTATTAAATAAAAAACTACTTAAAAAAAACTAAATAGTTTAAATAAACTTATTAAGCTTTTAATAATTAACAAGTAATAATTAAAAAAACTTTTTTTTAAAACTAAATTATTAATAAGTTTAAAAATAAATATAAAGCATTTTATAAGCAAAAACTATTAAAAAATAATTAAAAACGCGTTTATTTTATAAATAATAATAAAAATAATATAAAAAATAAATATAAAAAATAAAGCTTTGCTAAAAGATTTAAAAAAAATCTTATTAATAAAAAACTAATAAAATTATTATTTTTTAATAAAGCTTAAAAAAGCTATATTTATATAGTTTATATAAATAACAGCTATATAAAAAAATTATTAAATAAAAATAAGCTATAAAATAGCTATTAAAATTATTATAATTTATTTAAAGCTATTTTATTTAATAACTATAAGTTTATTATTTTTTTTAATTATAAGTATACTAATTATTATATTTTTATAAAGCTAGTAATTAAATTATATTTTTATAACTTTTATCGCTTAAATATTATATATAATATAAATAGTATTAAACTATAAATTATAAAAGATTATAATATTACTGCTAAGTTTATAACTTAAATAAATCGCTTATAATTTTAAAGCGTTATTAATAAAGTTGTTTTAAAAAATATATTTTTTAATAATATTATAATCGGAAAATAAATTTTTTATAAATAAAAAAGCAGTTTTAAAATATTATTTAAAAATAAAAAAATTATAATGCTAAGTAATTTTAAAAAAAATAATATATTTAAGCTAATTAAAAAGCTTATAATAATAATAATAATTAAATTAGCTTATATAAATAAAAAAATAAAAATAACTTAATATAAAAATATATTAACTAATAATTAAGTATAAAAAAAGCTTAAATATTATATTAAGACTTTTTTAAAGCTATTTAATTTAAAATAATAATATATAAATATAATCGCAAAAATAAAATATTATATTAATATAAAAAATTATACTTTAATTAAACTATTATTAAAAAAATATAGCTTGCTATAAAAATAAGCTATAAAAGATTTTATTTATAAATATAAAAAAATATATATATAAAAAAAAATAAAACCTTAAAAAGTATTAATATTATTAATATTTAAAAAATTACTTAAAAAAACAATAATAGCAGCTAAAATAAACCTAGCAAAAATTATTTAGCGATTTTATTGCGATTATAAAAAATTAAACAAAATAATAAAAAAACAAGCTTATTTTTTATTAAATATAGCTAATTAAATATAAAAAGTAATAAATTATTTTTAATATAGCTTTATAAACTTTAAAAATAGTTTTTAATATATTAATATTTATAAGCTATATATTAAAAAAATAACATTTATAATATTTTTTAATATTTATAAATAGCTAGTTATATTATTTAGCTTATATAATGCGCTAATTATATTTTAAGCGCTTATAAAAAAAATTATTAAATTATTTTAAGTATAGCTAGTAAAATTATTAAATAATATTTATATATAAGCAAATATAAAAAAACAGCTATATATAAAGCTATATAAGTTGTTTGTTTATTTAATAAAATATAATATAATAATATATTTTAATAAATGCTTGCTATTTATTAATAATAAAGTTTTTTTAAGCTTTATAATTTTTATTAAAAAGATTAAAGCTAATTTTATAAAAGTTATAGCTATTAAAAATTAACTAATATTTTTAATAATAATAAAAATATATAGCTTTATAAACACTGCTAAATATTTTAAACATTTAATTAATAATTATTTACTAATCGTAAAACTTTTAATAGTCTTATTAAGTAGTTTAAAAAATATAATAATTAAACTATTATTTAATATAAAAAAGGTATAAAAAGTGATTTATAATCTTATAATAATAATATTAATAATTAAATCTTTTAATTAAAAGTTACTTTTAATTATTAATATTAATTTTAGTTAATAATATATTAGCGCTTATTTAATATAACTTTACTTTTATAAAAAAAAAAACGTATTATTTTTAATAGCGTATTTTTTTTAAAAGTTAAAAAAAGCGCAATTATATTATTTAGCGCAAAAAAAAAAACTTTTAATTATTATACTAGCTTTTTAATATTAAAAATACTAGATTAAAAGCAAAAAAGTTATAATTTAAATAAATTATAAGTCTTTATTAATAATTAAAATTAAAATAAAATAACCGGCGAAAATTATAAGATTTTTTAATATTATAAAATATTATAATATATAAATTATATATTAAATAAATAAATTTAATGTTTTAATAAACTAGCTATTAAAACTATTAAAAAAAACTTTTTTAATAATTAAAAATAAATTTAAAAAACCAGCAAAGATTAAATAACTTATTAAATATAATAAGTTAATTAAGCTGCTATTATAGCTTAATTAAATTAACTTATAAGCGATTAATAAGTTTTTTTATTTTAATATAAATTTATTAAATAATATAAAAATAAAATAAGTAGTAAAGCATTTTTTATTTTATAATAAAAAACTATATAAAGTAATAATATATAAAAAAGCCTTCGGTAATTTTTTATATTTTATAAAAATAATATATTAAGCGGTTAGCTTTTTAAAAATATTAAAAATAATAAATCTAGTATAAATTATAAAAAATATTTACGTTAGCTTTAGCTACGCTATAATAAATATAACTTAATATAAAATAAACAAATAATATTAGCATTTAAAAATAACTTTTATAGTTTAATAAATAATTATTAAATATATATAATGCTAGTTAATAAAGCTTTTTTTAAAAAAATTATTTAATTTTTAGCTTATTATACTATTATAGCTATTATTTTAATAAGCTATTAATTATATATTAATAAAAAATATAAAAGTATTAATTTATATTAAATATATAATATTATAAGTTAAAGTAATAATAGTTTTTAATATTATATTTAAAGCTATAAAGCTATTAATTATTTAAATTAAAAAAATGTTTAGTTATTTTCGTAAATAAATTAATAATAATAAAAACGCTTTTATTAATAAAGCAGTTATAATATAATATAAATTATATAGTTTAATAGTAAAATTAATAACTTTATTATAACCTTAAGGTAATAGCAAGGTTAAAAAAATAAACAAAAATATTAAATAAATTATATTAAAAAAAAATATTATTTAATAATATTTTAACTTTTTTATATTTTTAAAAACTATTGTTTATATTTATAATTAAATATTTTAGCTAAGCAGTTATAGCAGTTATTTTTTTTTATTTAATATAAAACCTTTTTAATAATAACCGCTTAAAAAAACTGCTAAATATATTTATAAACCGATAAAAAAAAAAAAATAATATTTTAATAATATTTAGCTTATAATTATAAAGTATTATTAGCAAGAAATAATTTTAATAGTTTAAAAGTATTAAAAAACTAAATATAAGCTTATTTATAAAAAAAAAAAGGTTTAATTAAAACTTATATAATAAGCGACTAGGTTTTAAAAGTTAAGCAGCATATTAATAAGTTAAAACTTTATTATAATAGCTTATAAGCTATAATAAATTATTATTATAATAATATATATAAATTATAAAGCTTAAAAAAAATATAACTTTTTAGCAAATATAATAAAAGTAATTTATACCTAGCTTATAATAATAATAGTTATTTAATAAAAAGTCTTTAATATATAAGTAAAATAATATTAAAAAAAGATTGCAAAAAGCTATAAAAAATAGCTAAATAGCTATCGCGGCAAAATAATTAAAAAAAAGCAAATTTAATAAATTTAGCGAGAAAAAAGCAAAAATAATATTTTTAAGCTAATTTAATTAAAAATACTAAAACGCTAATAGTTAATAATTATAATAATTATTTAAAAAAAAAAGTGGTTATAGTTTTAGCTATTAAATAAAGATACTTTAAGCACAGGCCTTAAAGTATAAGTACCCCGCACCACCGTTTATATAAGTAAATATATAAAAAATAAAAGGTAGCCTATACTTTGAGAATAAAAGAAGCAATATCTATAACCAGTATAGATCTTCGACTAAAGCGTAGTAATTACTTTAGCCAAGGCTTTGTACTAAGTGGATACGAAGCAGAAAGCATATAACCAGATAAACTCACCCAATCGGGGTTTATTTGTCTAGGTACAATGGCTATTCCAAATTGGATGTGTTGCTGCTGCCTCTACTACATATAACTAAGTATAGACAGAAGATCGTATTAATCCGACGCTAACCTAAAACTTCTCCCTCCCAGGCGCGTACTGAGTCATTTGTTTCTCGATCATTGCTAGATGCGAGAGTTTGCTGGAGAGAAATATCTGCGATCACAAATAGCATCAGCACAGATTCGCGATCGGCGCAACAACTCCGGAACTTTCTCCAGATGACCCCACATAGTCGAGATCGGCGCGCCTCTAGGAGGGATTCGACTAAGCCTCTAGAGTCTATATAGTGTAACCATGGAAGTTTTCTCGTTTCTCGTTCGTTTTTCGGATTAGAAATCGGGATTTCCCAGGGAAGAGAGGCTCAAGGGCAGATCAAGGGACTAAACAATACTACTGTACACTACCACACACTACCTAGGTACCTAGGTACCTACCTATCGAGCCTATGTAGGTACTTACTTAGTACTATAAGTACTTAAGTAGCACCCTCTAGGGGACTACAACTAAGTATGAGGGGATCAGCAGGGATCCACGTGAGACTGTACGCCACTTAGGTACTGATGACTAACCTAGATTACTTACCACTCGCTAGAAGGCACCTGGCGCAGCTTTTACCCTGATCAGCCCACATTGCGCCTATCAGAGCTCTATCAGGCCCTATCAGGACCGTACTGTACCTACTTAGTATATAGGTTTGCTAGGGTCTGCTAGGGTCTCCTAGGGTCTGCTAGGGTCTGTTGGGTCCTGACTCCTGTACGCTAAAATCCAGGGTCCATGCCAATCTCGTCTCATGCGTGAACGAACACCGATACACAGACACCCAAGACACGCCCGCTATGCGCTATGCAGGAGGGGGAGGGGGAGGGGCAAGAACGGGCCAATTCGCATCTGCCCTCGTCTGCCGCTGGTCTGCCCTTGTGTGCCCTTGTCTTTAGCAGACTGATACTAGCAATACTGGCTCTGCCCAGCACCAGAAATACCCTCGGAGACCACGTCGATGACATATTTATGACATGGAAACTAGGTCAGAAAAACTTGGAACAAGAAGCGCGCGGTGCCACCCCGTCGTTAGCTGTCAATTGATGGCCCGTTCGAGACGTCCATAGCAGTATATAGCCCCGCGGGCCTGCGCCCCATCATCTATCTGCCTATCATCGTACTACTACGTAGGTAGGTCTAACTACTAAAGGTGGAAGTCTACTTTAAGTACTAATAGGCGGTACGTAGGGCGCGTCCATTTCCCGCGCGTACGGATTGCTCGGCGCCGCTCGCTGATCCTCGATCTCGAGAGCCAAAGAAAAAACGAGTTGTCTATCATTACTTCTCGAGGCTATCGTCAAGAAAGCCCCTGCCGTGTCCTTGTTCGCCTCGCCAGCTCCGAGCCGACTCAGAGCCCAGCTCCAGCTGCGCCCCCCTTATTAGTAGTCTGGTAGTTTGGTAGTACTACTGTCTGTTGTTCCTCAACGAGGAACAAGGGAATTGGGAGAGTCCCATCCCTTCTTTAAACTGCCATCATTTTTTACCCACGCGCTACTGGCTCCACCAAGCTAGATATTTGGTATGTGTACCCAGGTATGCTGCAGTCGACAGCATACAGTACGCCGAATATCTCTCCATCTGCCCCCCTAATATCAGCCTCTGCCGCTGGCCAAATGCACGAGAGCTTTTTTGCCATTTGTGCTCTCTATCTCGCCCCTCAGTGGCACCACGCGGCACCGGAATGGAATCCCTCACCACCACGCACCACACACCAACCACCTACAATAATCTCACCTGCCCATCTACCCGTCTGCCTTGGTCCACTGCTACTGTAGCATCCTGCGTCGACCCCTGTCGTTCTTTTCTCTCGCTCTTCCATCCCAAGCGCCAGCTGTCGCACATGTGCAGTCACTTGTGTTGCGCATCATGAACCTTTTTCCTGCCGTCGACGACGCTGACCTCTGTGAATGACTAGCGCTTTGGCCGGCTTTCCTCTCATCCCGCCGTTGCCTTATTTTGTCTTCTTCTTTCGCTCCCTGCTCCTCTTTCACGAAGCGTAACGGTCCCTTGTCGAGGGTGGGCGTACTGTTACGTCCAACGTCTTGTACGCCGATAAGGCTGCCTCTGTAACCGCCTTTGGTTAGAGGATCGCTTTGCTTTCACTTTGGCCTTTGCGCGCGCGCGCGTGTGTGAGTTCCGCACTCGGTGGGCCGGTAACTGATTTACCATGGACGAGTCGGAGGAGGAGATTGACACTCGAATAGAGTCTCTCTTACGGCAGCGTCAGTTGTTAACTCAGGAGTTACATGCTAATCCTTATGATTTAATTCTCTTTTTGAAGCGCGCGCTTGTTCATTCCGACCTCGGCTATCCCGATCTAGCTTCTGGAGACGCCTACCGAGCCCTTCTTCTCACGGATGAGATACACAACGACGGATTTGAGTACCATCAAAGAGCCCTCGAGTCCTTAGCTAAATATGCGAACGGCACAATCGTTGACGTACTTGATCATGGCGCCTTGTCGGAAGATGGGATTCGCCTGGCCAAGTCCACATCCTCAAACGACCCAGTCGCTCTCGCCTCGCTGGTATCTATCCGCTGTTTCCAAATATTAGCACTAAGTCTGCTCTTGTGTGGGTGTCTGAAGACTGCTTATGGCTTTTGTGAGCGAGGCCTCGCCGTGGCTCCGGACAATCAAGAACTCAAAAATGCGATGCATTATATCCAAACAGTTGGCGCACGGAGAACGCGTGGTGAAATAACTAGCCCCAATGATCTTCCCGACTGGGGAATGGTACGCCGGGAAGTCTATCCATGGAACGATTTTGAACCCGACCGGTTCTCCGACGAGTCGCTGGAGTTTTTAAATAAAGAGCTGGCGGGGATGGCTCCCAAGTGTTGTGTGAAGATTTCTCAGCTACCCATTCTCCTTGGGAGCGCTAGCGATACGGATGGCTATGAGATCATACCTACTTGCAACCAACTGGGGGTATTCGCAAAGGAGGACATCGCGCCGGGTGAAAACGTCTTGGTTGAATATTCTCTCGTAACGGCCAACAACCGTTTGAAAGACTCGGTCTGTGACGCTTGCAGCGACGAACTGCCACCTCTAGGAGCGGACTCTCAAGCTGTGAACTGCCCGGATTGTCATGATACTGTTTTCTGTAATCAGTATTGCTTTGAACAAGCTCAAAAACTTTACCACCCTATTGTGTGCGACAGGGACGTCGACTCAATCGCCAAAGATCCCGAAGCGAAAGAGGCCGACGAAACTCTCCACCTGTTACTCCTTGCGCGCGTTCTGGCTATGGCGGCTCATCAAGACATCCACCCTCTCGACGTTAGCCAGATCAAATATATATGGGGAGATTTTGTTGACACAAAGGCTAATGAAATTAATCTTTCGCCCAACGCGGGCCCACCACCCGAATGGACTCTACCTTTCTCCTTTAAGTACAATATTGAGACTCCGTTGCATATACTCGAAAAAATGGACATCGACATTTATGAAACTTTGGCTTGTTACGACGTATGGGTTTTCAACACTCTGTACAGCAAATTCCGGGGTACGGCATCAGCTCGGAAGAACCCAAGGGATGGCAGGCCAGATGTGGCTGCAGTACATCCATTCTGGTGCCTCGCTAACCACGATTGCAACCCGAATGTAACGTGGGAATGGAGCGGCAGAATGGTATTAAAAGCAAGAGACACGCGCGTCGTGGACAATTCCCCTGGAGGGATCAGGAGTGGAGAGGAGATTCTCAATCATTATTGTGATGTTGATCTCCCTGTTCAACAACGTAGGGAGTGGGCAAGCGGCAGCCTCGGCGGCTGGTGTATGTGCAAGCGGTGCCGCGACGAAGCGGCCGCGGATGCCCATCTCAAAGGGTAATAACTCGACTCGGGCCCTCTGATCTTGATAATTTTTCTTTTCTTCTCTCTTTTTACGCCCAAACAGCTAAGCGACACGGTGCCTGGGCGAGGTGTGATTATGTACGTGTCACTCCCACCGACTAAGGAAGTGGGTAGAACCGTTTTGGAGCACGCGGATTCTAAGCCCCTCGGTGATTGGAGACAATTCATGTCTTCCTCTAGGTAGCCAAGAAGTTGGACGGTCATGGCTACAGACATTGACATGGTACGGGCGGAGAAGTTAATCCCGCCGACGTCACCCACAAAAAGGTCACCGTTACACCTACAATTATACCTACGATATCCATTAACACTTAGGTAATCTAGAGAGTTATATGGACCTCGGTAGGTATGGTGCGCAAGCAAGCGATTCTCCTTCCGCACACGATTATCTTGTTGCATTTTCTTCAGGCAATCGGGCAATCGAGGACCCAACCATAACAGAAAAACAAAATAACAAACAAACACATAGGAAACAAGCAAATATTTTTTTTGTCTTATTAGAGATGAATCAATCGATAAAAAAAATACAAAATCGTTGAACATCATTCCACCCACATGGAGGAAGATGCCTGTCCTGATTTCTTGACTTGTGCACAATAGCTACCCACGTTGACAACTGTAGAGGTATATAGTTCTACCTTATGAAAACCATTGGGTCGTCGTAGAGTGCCTGGTTCGATTGAGACGTCGCAACTATACTACCATTGTAGTACGTAGTGGTAGGTATCTATCTAGAATAGTTTGGGAGTGAATGTGTGACATAGCGACCGCCGCTTAATCCACATAATGAGTAGCTTGTCGATCCAGACATAATGTACCCCTGTAATGCATAGAAACTAGAATAAAAGAAAAAGGCAGCAATTGATTGTGTGATCATTCGCTATGCATCTTCAATCGAAATTAAATGGTTACATGATGTAGATTTAAACTGCGGAGCGATAAGCTAGCGAAGGTTTGTGCCGGTTACCTTATGCGTAGATTTCATGCCGCTACACAGACCACATTTTGATTGGTTACCAAGTTTAATGATTTTTCCTTAGTAATCTCCGCCGTCGCGTCAGAGGTTATCCACCATCTCTTCACCGAAGAAATATTAGTATCTACCTAGGTTAGGTACCTATCAACGCACGGGAAGCTCATCGCATTTTTGTCACCTGCAACGAACTCGCCACCCGATCAAACTCCATATTCATTGGAATCGTCTACCGAAATTACAAAAGGAAATCTCCGCACAAGATGTCTTTCCTAGCTCGCCGCCTCACCACGCCCCGTCTCCTCGGTGCCACCCGCGCGTTCAGCGCCTCGGCGCGCCGCGACATTGCCAAAATCACCCTCGTCGGCAACCTCGCCGCGACGCCCGAGATCAAGGCCACGAGCACTGGGAAGGAGCTCATCGAGTACGCCGTTGCGAGCAACGATGGATCCCGCGAGAACAAGCACACCTCGTGGTTCCGTGTCGCGACCTTTGCTGAGGAGGGGCCGCGCAGAGACTACTTGACCAGCTTGCCCAAGGGGTAAGATATTCTTTTGCCTTCTGCTTCTCCTCCTCCCCCTCTTCCCCAATTCTATGTTCTATACGCTTGAATCTTAGTGGAGCCCTCTGGGTTTGAAAAATCTGCGATACCCATGAGAATAATGAACCGCATTATGTGGCATTGATACTAGATGGAATTGCGGGGGGGGATAGATATGGGCTCCCTCTGTTTGCTTGCTTCGTAATTGGTGTTGAGACGGCTTGCGCGTGCTTATGTTTCACTACGAACAAGACAATTGACTAACATGTCTTTTTCTTAGTTCCACCGTTTTTGTCGAGGGCGACGCCGTCATGAACCAATACGTCGACGCCGATGGCAAGACTAGGTTATCCTTGAGCATATACCAGAGTAAGACAACCTTTTCCCACCCTCCTATTTTGTTTTCTCGGGAATCGCGTACATGTTATCGTTCCCATTCATGCTGACAATCAACATTAGGAAACCTAGAGGTTCTCCGCCGTGGCGCTCCCTCCGAGTAAATGTCTCGATCTCACTCTACAAAGCAAACTACGAGCGTCTGTAAATATGGGCACTACTCTAATTGAATGTATGAATTGTCATATCGACATATAATTCAAGAAAAATCGCACGGAATGAACTCGAGTTCTCTTCGGAGCTGTATTGCACCCCACTCTATAATGGTCTCTCCTATGTCCTCGATGCGTTTTATGATTTAGGAGGGAGATGTAGCTGCAGTTTTCCATCCCTGGGTTGTTCAAGGACAAATAGAAGGTGGGCTTTTGTTTGTATGAGTAGTAAATAAGTGTACTTATACCCCCGACGGTTTCGATAACGTGAGATTAATGCAAGCTCCCTCGTCGAAGAATAGGTCTGTTCATTTCTAAAATATCTAATGCTACCGTTATTGTATGCATGTGTGAAAAAATATCAGCGGATCTCCGTCTCTAGGATTCATGAGCCCCGATACTCATAGGTCCCCGGAGAAAACATCTATCAGACCAGCGCGCAGCTATCCATACAGCCATACCCGGCGGCCACGCCGCCTTCTTCGCTCTGATCGCCTTTGGTCCGCAACAGATATCCGACCTGCTCGTTATGCGAGATGGTCTTGGCCTGCTGGTCCCACAGGCAGGTGCCGTAGATGCCGAGCTCGCAGATGACGCCGCCCTGCTCCAGCTTGCCGTTCCGCAAGATGGTATTGCGCACGGGCGGCGGCGTGATCAGCTCCATGAGGATGTAGGAGGGCCAGTGGGGCTCGGGCACGCCCTTCAGGAAGGGCGGGATCGCGCCGCGGTAGACGTTGTTGCCGCCGCCCTCGCGCTGCGGTTTGAGCACGTAGCCCTTGCAGAGCTCCGGGTCCGTGGCGATCTCGCGCGCCCGCAGACCCGCCTCGCTCGTGTCGAGCGGGTAGATGTTGGTGAAGGTGCTCGCGAGAGCGGATATGGAGGATGATGGTGATGATGACGACGACGAGGAGAGATACTGGCCTAGGATGGACGGGTTGGAAGGCGTCTCCGGCGTGGCGAGAACTTGCTGGACTTTCTTCGTCCCCGCGATCTGCGTCAGTATCGACGGGCACTTTATCGCGGCTGACCGCTCGAGGTGGTACCGTCCTTCCCACGCACGGGCGTCCGGGTAGTCGCCTGGTCCGTAGCCCGAGCGCATGTAGATCACGGCTACCTCGAAGGTATGGGCTGACAGGTGCGGTGGCGTATACAAGAGTTGCCGACCCACGCCGTCCGCGAGACGGGTGTGCTGTTGGATCTCGGAGAATGGCAGCCTGAACACGGGGATTATTGGGTCAGTGGAGGATTGGAGCGAGTACTCGAGGTGCTTCTGGTCGAAGATGTTGCGCTCCCCGTCTTGGACTAGGAAGATGACGCATTTGCTGTGACCGGTGGTTGAGGGTCCGTAGGAGATGAAGGCTTCCCTGATCCCGGATGCTAGGCCTGCTGCGCTGTTGTTAGGAGGTAGGCTGAGGGTGTCTCTTGGAATTGCCTTTTCAATTAAGGGGTACTCGTTTGATGCGAGATATCTGGATCCTTTTAGTACAGTAGTATGAACTTAAGGTGATTTGGGCTACTTACTTGTGAAGTTGGGAGGTTTGAGATGAGAGACCGCCGAAGGATGAGGCGATGGTGTTGAATTCGACCTGTTTGATCTGGGGTCCGGAGCCACTCGTATCTTGATGTACCATGTAGTCTGACCTGAACAGGCCCAAACTTTTGTGCTGCCATCTAGTTAGTAGGGTGTTCATGGTTTAAGTGATGAATATACATACTTGAACATAACCCTCTTCCTTCACCCGTAGATGGATTTTCCACAACTCTGTGATAAACTCATCACTATCTCCTATCCTGTAATATATTAGCTTGGATATTGGGGCAATGGTCAGTCACTATGGCCCCTCTCACTACGCCGCTTTAATGTTCATGATTATTTTTCTGCGACGTACTCTTTTACCATTCGAGATAAGAATTCCTCGTCCTGACTGATAGAGGCATAGAGCTCATTGTACGCCTTTTGCACAGCAACTCCCTGCTCAAAGCATACCCTTGGAAAGGGGCTGGGAAATAGTGTCACGGGGACGGCGGTGGCCAGTATGTTCTGGGGGTCTGCCTCGGCGGTAACAACAGCAGGAGGTGGTCGAACTGTGAGTCCATGAGCAAGCGCCCAGTCCTTAGTTACCTCCGTTAGCCTGGCCTCTTCGCTGGCCGTGATATCAGGAGGGTAGTTCGTCATCGCCAATTAGTCGGTATTGTTTGCTGCAATGAGGTTGCGGCTTATAAAAGGTCTGAGACAATACCAAGTATCTGCGTGACCTTTCGTTAAGACCTCACTAACCAGGAACTAGCAAAACATGAGAGGGGACCTCCTGATACTGTTAGACTTTAAGAGTGGTTAAACTTAATCATTCTCATCAAGGCTGTTCTTCTTGAAGGTCGGAAGACGGTGGAATGTTTAAGAGACACTTCTAGTGCACTGATTAATAATGCCATACAATAATGTTTCTACATACTTAGATTGAGGTAGCGTAGGTAGCGGGCTCTTGGGTTTACCACGACTATTTGCAGTGCATAGCTTAGGTAATTTGGTTTAGTGTAATCGCCGCTTTTTCCCGGAATTCCACTGAGGATAAATGATAGAATGCTAAATGTACATCTCCCAGCAAAATGGCCATACTGACAATAAACTTGCATGTCACTCTGTAGTAGTACGCAGAATTCCCATTTTACCCCTCCCCCCACTTTCGGTAGTATGTAAATACTTAGGTACCCGGCCCTCCCCCACCAAAAATCCCATGTCACGTGCGCTTCTGCCTTGTCCGCGTCGCGACACACCTCGAATTGCAGGTGCAGGACCCCTGATACCGGGTAATCACACGACTTGGCGAGCGCGTCCTTGCGATGTCCGTACACATGTATTACAGATATCAGTAGTGACGAGACAGAACTTGACAGTGCATCTCTAAGATATCTGCTCCAAGGCAATATTTCTCTTAGATCTGCCTCTTGGTCTAGAATTCTCGTTGAAAATCTATGTGCTATTTATCAAACTAACAGTTTTGTTTCAATTATGCCTTACCAGGACATCTAACCCTTGTCGTGGTTCGACCAACAAGGCAGAAAATGCCTGCTTCTCAGCTCTAGAATACCTCCTACCTATATATATATAGGTATATATTTATTCCTGTGGCACTCATGGTAGGTAAATCCTTATGTTTACTTAGGGCCTCTGTTTGTTTGAACAGGTACTTCGTTCCTTCCATTAGCACCTTGCAGCTGCCCAAGTGCGTTTATCTATATCAATATTGGTGTCTCCGCCACCACTTGTACTACCTGAGTACCTTACATACCTACCTCATCCTCCCACTTCTGTTCCTGCCATCACTCTGCCGCCTCGAAACCCCTCGAGTCTGTCTAGTAGCTGAATGGCTGGAGCAAGCCCTCCTGTAGTTCTGCCATTGACTATTGCTGACAATCACCAATCAGTCTCAGGCCTCGGCACTTGCGATTGCTTGACAATCAAGTAATTGACCTCTCCCCTCGACGCACCCCGCCAGCCAGGCGCATTTCTTTCTCCCCCTTCTATCTCGATCGATCGATGTACCCCGTGTGCGAATATTCTCGAGTTAGCTTCGTGGAATCGCGCTCCGGTATGTTAAGCCGGCAGATATACCCAACTCTGTCGCATACTATACTTGCATACAATTCTAGCCCGAGCCCGAGCCGGATCACACGACAATTGCGTCTGGCCGAAGGCAACTGAATCCTCTGCGCAAACGAGTTGTTTCGAGAGCTGGCGAGGTATCATTCGGCCATAGTCTTCGATAGCTAACCCTTGGCTTTTTGTCGCCGACATATATTCGGGCATAAACGTCGTTGGCTTACACGACATCTCATCACGCCAGTGCCGGGTTTCTACCTACAAGTTCTCGATAACGGATCTGGAGGACCTCGTCTCATCGTCAAGTCGCCGTTCACAGGGCATACGCAGTTCAATCAACAACCTGCTTTGCAACAGTTATCAACGAATCTGCATTCTTTATGTGAGTTTTCAATTTCCTGAGTTTGTGTCTGCCCTTCGTCCTGGTAGAACATAGCCGATTAGGAAGTCGCTTCATGTTTAAAATACTTCTTGACCACAGTTTCTATATCCACTCTCCCATTATTTACTTAGAGGAGCGAATGCGCCTAAAATGTGCGGCGAAAGGGATTCATCACAATAGAGCTTAGGCCAACACTTGCCTCGTGATTTTTCCTATCCTTCCCTTCCCTCTTTTCTCCTCTCAGTCTGTTTCATCATAGCGAAATTCAATCCAAGGCATATAGACGCCTTACCAATCTTGCGTGTCTACTACAGAAGCTATGATGCCAATTGTTTCTCTAGCTCTGAAAAATTTGCCTGCTTTCTTAGTTCCTAATGATCTTTTATTCACTCACTACTTTCGATTCGATCCACCCTACCTTTGGAAATTCAAGCTGACCAAATTACACGCACAGTCTCACATTACTGAGGCAAATGTTGTGATCTCAGACGAGATAAAATACAATCCTCCGTCTCGAGATGGATGATCCCTGGGACTGGGACGTTGATCGAGTCGTGCGGGAACTCTGTACGTCGGACCGATCATGGCATCAATCGTCAACGCCGCTCAAACTCCCACCCCTGGATAGATTAGAAGAAGCCCTCCGTCGACATGAAGTTGATGGTGAAGTCCTTCTAACTTATGACCATGCTGAACTTTGCGCTGAACTTGGGATCAAGATCTTAAAGCATAAGTCTACATTCAAGAACGCTATTCAAGAAATTCGATTGCGAAGTAACCGATATCGTGTTTACCGAAAAAGACAAACTTTCGAGTCTGAAGATGTAGAAGTGTTAGCGAATCAAGTTCAGCCACCCCATGAGGACCAAGACAAAGGTATATCAGAAGAGCATATTCAGATGCCTGGTACCTCTGAATCCGCATCATTAACGAGCAGTCCTACTCCCATGGTAATCGATAAACCAGCTGTCAAAAAGCGAAAAATTATTCCCACTCTTATTACTACGGAGATCGATCCTACTAGAAATCGGAGTCTTGCAACTGAAGCCGACGCGGTATACTTTACATCAGAACTCGCTGCAGAGCCTATGGATAGGGATTCCACTAGTGGTCCCTCTGATAACCTAGTTACAGGTGCCTACCTTGGGAGCAAATCTGTTACTAGATTTGATATTGTTCAGTTCGATGATAGGAGGAATTTAGAAACTCCCTTGGAACGGGTCAAGGAGCTTAATATCGTTCCTGCGACTCGACTGATCCCTGGACGCATGGTTCAAACTCATCGATTAATGAAACGTTGGTTTCTTCGAAAGACTGCTCCCCGTCGAACCGCATTCACAAAATCAGATATCGTGCCAGGTTCAAATAACCCAGAACACGACGAGGTCGTTTCTATGTATTGTGACTCGGATGACAACATGGAGTACGATTCTGACACATGGAGAGAAATTGAGGCTGAGCAAAACGAGAAAAAGTCAAAACCGTCTGCCCCGAAGGGTCTATCCGCTGAAGAGATAGGTTCAACCATCGACCGAGTTCTCCAAGGGATGGTCTTAGAATGGAAAGTATCAAAACTTCCCAAATACCTCACCAAGGCAAACCACATGTGGAACGATGCGAGAAAATATGGTCTGAGAAACGCAATAGATAAAGCTCGAAGGGAGTTGCATGAGCTCGAAGCTCGCATTGCAAAGTTCAAAGACATAATCCAAGACAACGACTACCGAAATGTGGCAGAACTTGAGAGGTTACTCCTCTCCTTTGAACCAAGTGTTTTCGCTAGGGAGCATCGTTTGTGGTTGATGGGCGTTCTTACTTCGCCGTCTGAACCTGTCAAAATTAGTCGACCCCGCGAATCAAGAGAACGGCGTCATAAGCCACAATTGGCTTCTGATGATGAGGAAATCCTGACAAGCGACTCTGAGGATGGCTTGAACGATTTCATCGTTGATGATGATGGACCCCTTCTGAATATCGACGAAGAGCATACCGGGACCGGCGAAAACGGCTCTGTGCTTCCTAAGGCCGTAGAAACCCCAAGTCGTATGAGATCCACAGGGCCTTCTAAGGACCTCCAAACACCATCAAAACCGACGCAACAACCCGTTATCATTGATTTGACAACTCCCCCCAAACTCTCGCGTCACACAATACACTACAAAAACGGCAAACTAAGCTCGATGCAAACCCCCGATAAACCCACGGAGAATACCGCTTCTTCCCCTTTGATCATGGGAATTGCTGACTTAGCACCTGGTGAGCAGAAAGTGGCTATAGCTTTAGAGACTGTCGACCAAACATTTATCGACGCCATTTTCTCTATCGCCGTCAAATACCAGCCAGAAGATATTTGGTTGGATCTTGTTCTTCCTGCGCTGGACAGGGAATGGCCTAAAGCGCCGCATAATACCCATATTAAGAAAGACGGTCTAACGGCTTATACCTTAATCCGTCTGTTTGATACATATCGAGACGCCAAGTCCTACAAGCTCAAACGATATAAGGGCGCCGACGACAAAGAAAAGCAACGATTTCGGGCACTGTATGATCTATACCCTGACGAGTGGAACGCCTTCATTGGGTTTCTCAAGCGTTTGAGCGACCGCTTCGAGTGGAACCGGGCTGAAATTCCCGAGAAGAATCTAGGCACCTCTACCCTTGCCCTGTCCGGTGTAGACGGCGAGAAAGAAATGGATATTGACTCTCTCTCAGACAATGCGGACGCTAGCACGAGTGAAGACGGACAAGATGCAGGCTCGCTACAGCCAGGCCCGAAAAAGAAGAAAAGGAGAAAGAGGCGCAAAGAAGTCACCCGCAACCGCGAGGCAGCCATGGTTCGAGGTCGAGACCAAGCCTTCATGGCAGAACAGGAGAGCCGTCGCAAGCTTCTCCGCGCAAGACTTGAAACAGAGGGTAGTGCAGCTCTGGGCAGTCAGCATGGGAGTATCATTGTGAACGAGGGGAAAGAAAAAGACCAAGGGTTTATTTATATTAATGATGAAATCGCCCGTCGAATCAAAGATCATCAGATAACGGGAGTGCGGTTTATGTGGGATCAGCTAGTGGGTGCCAAAGAGAGGCAGGGCTGCCTTTTGGCTCATACCATGGGTCTTGGAAAGACCATGCAAGTTATCACTCTTTTGGTAACCATCGGTCAAGCCTCTGCATCTGACGACCCCAATGTTCTTTCCCAAATCCCAGAAGACATGCGCGAGTCGAAGACGCTGATACTCTGTCCGGCAACTCTCGTCAATAATTGGCTAGATGAATTGCTGAGCTGGTTACCCGAGCATCACAGACTAGGAACCATCTTCAAGGTTGATGCTATGATGGGCGTCGAGAAGCGAAACGAAGCGATTCGAACTTGGGGTGCCCATGGTGGTATAATGATCATTGGCTATAATCTCTTCAAAGCGTTCATCAACGATGAGAATATACGCGACATTTTCCTCGAGCAGCCTAACATCGTAATTGCAGACGAAGCACACACGATGAAGAACCCCAAAGCTAAGACTCATGAAGCAGCTGCCAACTTCAAGACACTTAGTCGGGTGGCATTAACTGGATCTCCATTGGCGAATAATGTCGAAGAATATTATTCAATGATCAATTGGGTTGCTCCTAATTATCTTGGTGATATACGCGAGTTCCGTGCTCATTATGCAACGCCTATCAATAATGGACTTCAGGCGGATAGTACGGCGTCTGACCGTCGACGTGCATTAAGAATGTTGCGCGTTCTCAAATCCGATGTATCCGCGAAAGTGAGCCGGATCACCCTCGCTGTCTTAAAGAATGATATTCCACTTAAGCATGAATTCGTCATTACAGTTCCCCTCACGCCTATACAGCGGAAGGCGTATGAGATGTTCATACAGTACCACTCCAGTGGCCAGTCTGACTTGAACAAGGTACCTGTGTTCGCTATCCATGACCTCAGTCTGATCTGTGCCTCTCCATCAATTTTCTTGGAGAAACTGAAGGACCCCAAAAGTAACTCGGCGGATAAAACTGAATCAGTCACACTACCTCAGCAACTTATTAGCGACGAAATGGCACTTCTGCGCAGCGCAATAAGAGCAGCAAAGGATGAGTTTGATCTGTGTTGGAAGGTTCCCCTATTATTCGAAATTCTTCGCCAGTGCAAGAATGTAGGTGACAAGGTTTTGTTATTTAGCCATTCTATGGTCGCTCTTAATTACCTTGAGGGTGTACTACGCATGAAGAAGCACTCATTTGTACGCTTGGATGGCATGACAAATATGGCAGAGCGCCAAGAAATGGTCAAGCGCTTCAACAAAGGCAATATCGATATATTCTTGATTTCGACGAAGGCTGGCGCTCTCGGGTTGAATATTACTGGTGCAAACAGAGTCGTTATCTTTGACGCTCAGTTTAATCCTCAAAACGAACAACAGGCTGTTGGGCGCGCTTATCGGATCGGGCAGAAAAAGCCCGTTTTTGTGTATCGATTTGTCTGCGGAGGCACGTGTGAGCAAAAGATATTACATCAGGCCATATGGAAGATGCAACTGGCGTCCCGGGTTGTTGACAAGAAAAATTTCGTTAACAAAGCCCCCCGCTTTGGTAGAGCCTGGGACATGCCAGAGGAACCTGAGCAAGAGGAGTTAGACTCAGTCCTGGGCAAGGACATGGTTCTTGATGCGCTAGTAAAAGACCCAAAGTATAGAGAGGGTATCAGAGCTGTCCAGATGATGGATGTATTTGAGGAAGAGGCTGTTGAGGATGCTGAGATGTCTGCGGAGGATATTAACCTGTCTGACGAGATGATAAAGGCAAATAAACTACGCCGATTAGGACTACCTATACCCGCGCACTTACAAGCTGCTCTAGGGATAGTCACGTCAAATGGCTACAGTTACGACATTGTGTCCTCGGGCCAGCCTCCGAGCGGAATCTCACGTGGGCTACAGTCTCCTGCTCAACATCCCAGTGGAAGCCAGATTTTCGTACCACCTGAGCCTACCATTGAAACCGCTTTAAAGGCCCCTATTCCCGCTTCTCACCTCAACGTTTCACTACCATCCGGTGAGCACTCTTTCCGCGACTTGCGTCCGCCGTCGACTTTATCACCGTTGCAACTTCCGGGGGGAGAAGTGCATATTAGATCTCCGGTCAACCATTCCAATAAAATCTCTGACATTGCTGGTATGGAATGGGACTCTTTGTTAGCAATCCAGAGGGACTTGAGTCGGGCATTCACTATAAATGCCGCTTTTCCGGACAAGGCAACGAGGAGTCGGGCTAGTTCGGATGTCTCCAGCGCAATATGGGATACTATGCAACGCATAACCCCCGAACAACAAGGCGCCATGAAGTTGGCAATCATGGGTGCCCTCTCTATTGAACGCTTCGTTGAGGCACTCTGTATGGGACTCATCTCCCCACAGCGGTTGAGTCAATTGACTCCAGAGGGTATCGATCAACAGGCCAAAGCATGGAAAGAAGAAACTGCATCAGAATGGGAATCCAGAAAAGGGGCTTGGAGTTTCCAAAGACCATCCCGTGACCCAGAAGTAAACATCCCAACTCAAGAGCATCAACATGACACACCAAACTAATCTCCATCTTTAGCATTTGCACACCGCATTGCATCGGTTATCCGTGGCTTCTAATGGGGGCGAGAATAGTCAGCAAATCAACCATACTAAATCATATCGAGTTGATGATCGTGAGGCACTGCAGGCTGTATTCGAGCGCCGGAGGATCAAAACACAACAGAAAGATGATCAGGAAGCCGTACGGGATGTCATGGAACGCAGAAAAGCTAAGGGTCCGCCGTCGGAGTCTTCAGATACTGGTAAGGGACCGCGTCTTCCCGACTGGGCTAGACATGTCGTCCGGCAAGCACATATCCCGGCCCCGTCATCCTCGGTCCCGCTGAGTACGCCGCCATCTCCAAAGTTCTCCTTACGACCACAATCACGAACACCTTTCAAATGAGGAAGTGAGTATTTGACAGTCTGTCTCGCGACTTTAGATGACCGGTCTTTTTCCTATTTACTGTTTTGATACCTTCTTCACTTAATCAACTCATTCCTTAACGTCTCAGATTTGGGCGTTTTCTGGTGTGGCATTTTCCTTTGAATCGTTGGTTCTCTGAGATACCCCCCCCTCCTCTGTAAGGGAGCTTACTGCCTTTCTTCTACTGGGGAGGCATTCCGGTTGGTGGGCGAGAAGAAATGAGATTTCTAGCGCATATCTAGGCGTTAGGTGTATATTATAGACGACAAGCTAAGGAAGAGGATCGAGGACGTTTTCGTTTACGAGATCGGCAGGTTTGGGAAGGGGAGGAGCGATAGCTATAGGACAAGATGTGCAACTGGATTTTCTGCATCTTTGCTGAAAAATCGGGTCTTGAGGTTATTTTCCATATGCCGTTGCTCTTCATTCCGGAATCTAGGTGTTGCGCGCTTAAGCTAGATAGGTTGAAATCATCGATAAGCATCGGCTATAATCTCCTCCGTTTTCTACTAGACATAAGCTCTGCCTAGTAGAAATTTATCAAGCTGTAGTTAGGATGATTGAATGGTAGAACCTTTCTGTTGTGTACGTGACCGAGAATGCCACGATGTCTCAAATGTCGAGTGACTATGGACCATGGGGGTTCTGGAGGGGGAAAGGGGACAGAGACTTAGATAGAAAGGTAAACAATAATATTAATTTAGGATTAGGTCGTTGGGTTCTGCTATAATAGAATGGAAGATAAGGTACCATCAAATCGAATCACAAGTGAAAAGAAACCAATTCTAAGCAATAGTATTACTGATCTATTTGTCTCCAGTAGATAACCCGAGGGCCAGCCTAGCCGATGACTGTTACGCCTTGAAGTAAGTAAGTAGCTTCATCTTTCTGTCGTACATAAACGCCATCATTTTCATACATAGATCAAGCATCATTCAATCCTCATAGCGAATTCGTTCTCCTGTTTTCTTTCATTTTCTCCTTCTTTCATTTCTTTGCCTGATCCTATCGCTTGAGAAAAGAAATAGAACGCACGCTATAATATTATGATACCTGATCTAACATCTCAGAGTCGCCATAGCCATTCATCCACTTACCAAGCCCAGAGCACTTTGTGATGTAGCACACGAGCGCCTAGTCGCTCGAATTCGAAAGGCGTGATCCAACTATCGTTGGCAGGCAGCTTCGAAAAGACAGATGCGCCCTTCCAGACGACGACTTGCTCGTCCATGTCACGTGCGCTCCGGGAGACTAATATGCGGTCGAGGAGGTCGGGCCTTCGGGCGCGTAGCTTCTCCTCGAGTGTTTGTGTGAATAAAGGTGTCTTAGATCCCCCACCGACCACCATGATGCTGCCTAGGAAATCGCGCAACCGCTTATCATCGCCCCTGGCGGCATTCTGAATACTCGTCAAAATGGCGATGTCGAGTGGTGCAACAGGGAGCACGGTGTCACGCTCCGCGGCTAATGACCGCGCACTGCGAGCCGCCGAGTCCACAAACATGCCTGCAGGCGGTGCGGGTGAAGCTGCATTGCGAATAGCGTTAGGCCCATTCGGTGCCGGGCTGCCAGTATTCCCATTGGCACCAAACTGGAAAGCGGGTGGTACGGGAGTGGATGCACCTTCTGGGGCAGGAGATGCGGCGTTCGAGCCTCCTGGTGTGCCGGCGAGATCCCCACGAGACAAGAGATTGAACGGCTGAGACTTCTCTTTCATCGGTGTAGCGAGGTTGGGGTCAGCCGGATTAGGTTGGAATCCGTTCGCGTTGGAGACAATGGACGGCTTGATGTGGGCTAGGATTGCTAACTGGGCAGCGGATGCTGGATCGTCGGGAACATCGACGTCGTAGGCATTGTATGAGCGGTCAATCAGTTTCCGCCGACCGCGAAGTTTGGTAGAATTGTCGAAGATCGCTGGGTCATAAAATCCCATGGGAGCTAAGATCACTTCATCATATGTCTTGAACTGGTATTTGTAGGTGGGTTGGTTCGGGGCGCGAAGATGAAACTGATACAGTTGCACTGATATATCAGCTTGCGACATGGTGCAATGTTTGATCTTCAGCTCCTCGGCAAGAAGGAAGTCGTAACGCCTTCGAAGGTTTATTTCCTGGTAGGGAAAGTTGTCATAGAGCATCATTTTGATGAATGTGTCTGTGACATCATAGCCGCCGTATTTCAGATTGATGCGCGAGTCCTCAATACACAGACCGTCCTCGACACAAGCGATGGAGGTCTTTTGAGCGCCAACATCGACCACGCAGGCTTGGGTATAGCCAGCGCCAAACGTGGCCGCCATGCTCTCCTGGATGAAGCATATCCTGCTAAACTCGAACCAAGTCATGCAGGACTTTAGAACTTGCTCAACGTATTTCTTGTCGTACAAATCCGGAATGACAAACACGCAGCTGTAGTTCCTCCACGAAGAAGTACTCGTCAGGCCCAACTCTTGCCTTATGGCTTTATCCAAGAGGGTTTCAAAGTCGTCGTAGAGATGCTCGGCTGTTGCGTAATCATCCTCGTTCAGAGCGCCATGTTGTATGGGCCACCAAAGCTTGAATTTGGGGTCTGAGTCGTCCGGAACTCGTTGGGCCGCATTCCCAATAAAGCACGAGGCAACCGAATCCGGGTCCTCGAGACTGTTGACATCGGTCCAGTCGATCTCTTGGGGGTCGTTATGCTTCGGTATTTTCTCTGGTTCGGTCCGCCTATTGTAGTTGACCACCAACTCCTTCGAATTGGGAAGCACTTTGCGCTTATTCGCACGCATGTCGACCTTGAGGTCGTTACACAGCTTTTGATACTTCTTGGACCATTCTTCACCATACTGCTGGTCTGTGGTTTTGGCTTCAAATTGACGCCTAGGCAGGGCCTCGTGCATCTCGGACTCGGTCTGGGGAAACTTGGTGGCCACGGTCATGGGAATCGCCTTGGGCAAGGCGTCGCTGGCGAAGCCTATGCGCAAATTCTGGCTGCCAGGATGTATGACGATGACTTTGGAAGGATCTGTCCCATCGACGGTAGACGCAGCAGCCTCCTCGGGTTGGATATCGGCGACGGGGAGAGGGACTTCGGCGTGGCCATTGCGAGCAAGGGCTCGATCCCTGTCTTTGGCAGATTGGACGAGCCTGTCGCGGGTGGCTTCGGCTTGCAATCGTAGAGCGAGGACCTGGTCATCGCGTTTCATGTAATCACTACAAGGACAAGCAGCTCGTCAGCACTGCAGCAACAGCGAGTGGAAGAGGCCAAGGCTGAGAGGGATGGCGTACGTATAGTAGTTCTTCTGGTTGATGGGCGTGACGTCAGGCCAGTTGGTCTGCTTCATGCCATTGTCGGTCCTCTCGAGTCCTGGGTTTGAGAGCGAGTGTTAGCGAGTGCGCGAAGAAGACGAAATATCAAAGCCGAGAGTCAGGGTAAGTGACAACGCGCGTGCTTCACGATGATGATGATAATGATGATGGGGTTTGCGCGGTCTTACCTTCGCGCAGAAGGACGCGCTCGCTGACTTTTCCAACCATGATGAAAACGAGCTACGATGGCAAAGGTGCTCCTCGGCGTAGAGACACGCGACGGTGCGGTGGCAGGCGGTCAAAATCGAGGCTGGCTGGTGATGAACGAACGGGAGGAGCGTGGGTGCTCCGGTGGCATCACAGTACGGCGAATTAATCGAAAACAAGTAAACCAAGGAAAGGGGCGAATGGCTGCGTTACGGCATTGCAAAGTGCCCTAGTCTAAGATAATTTTTGGACCCGAGAACGTTTGCTGCTCGTCCCCCTTGCAGATGTCGCCGTGAGCGAAACCCAAAATCCAGAATCCGGAATTCCAAACCCACCGCCATTGACTTGACCCTTCTGTATCGGTATCGGTGTTGGGATACATCACTATCTTCTACCTTAGCCTGGTGTGGAGTTCGGCAAGCAATTCACTTACAGTACAGTACCTAGGCAGTTAGTGGTACCTAGGCAACTGTAGACGACGATCGCACTACTACAATAGGTACAGTACAGGTCAGGTTATGGGTTAGTTTCATTATCTTATCGGAAATATAGCCCTGCAAAGGCTTGAGTTTTTATGCCTTCGTACCTGCCGCCTGCCTCCCTCTTACGCTCCAGCTCTATTATTACTTACTTATTTAGTATTGAGAGGACTATAGTAAGGTCAATTGCTGTATATATGTAGGTAGCGTAAGCCAGCCGCAACTCACCTACTAATCCCCCAACTGCGATTGGGATATGTGGCTTCACGATATACTTTTGTCGTTCTCCCTTGAACCGCGGAAATACGTACGTACTTACATAACCAGAGACATTCTTGGCAAAAACATCAACTTAGCAAGCAACAGACAAAGGAGGAAAAGTGCATGTTAAAGAAGTCAAAGAGGCCAAAGAGATATGGATATCTCTGGGTAGAATCCCGTGCCTAGGTAGGTAGCTGGGGAGTCTTTTTCTCTAAATGACAGCTGGCATTAGGATGACTCTCTTGCCTTTGCCGTCACCCAATTTTGGCGGTTTTGGCCCAGTTCCCCCCTATGACGTCGACTTCGCAATTCCTCCCAGTCGACCGGCGTACACAACACATATACAGTACTGCTACATGACCTTCTAAATCATCCATCTACTTAACTAGGTAAGTAGGTGTTGCCTGTTAGCTTAGGCTACAAGTATTCACTACCTACCTACCTACTCAAGTACTTACCTTAGGAACTACTCTATCAGGCCACAGCCAGTAAATCCATCCATCGACTTTACAATACTTAACCATCCCGCCCAGTTTAGCATTACGTCGATCGGCATTGCTGTATCATTCTAAGTCGATCAGCCTGTTGTAACAAGACACGTCTGCTCTGTCTACAGCGGAAAGTCTCTCTCTTTGATACTCCGAATTACACAACGTCTCTCGACTCGGCGTCTACAAAATGGCCCCAATTCCCGTCTATACTAACAGCCCTATTATCGCGGCGAAGCCAGACGGGGTGACACCCAAGACGGCGTCTGCGACAGATGCCGCATGCAAAACGGGCAAACCATCATCGCCGACCTCGACTTACACGCCATCCGCATACACTACTACTACTGCTACTACTACTGCTACTACTACTACTAGTACGTATGCTGCTGCTCAACCCGGCGCTGCACCAACGCTCCCAGCCACTACCAGTGCAGCGTCCAACCCGTCTCTGCAGCCCACCCCAACGACGTCGCTGGCGAGTGCCAGCCCGGCACCACCACAGCCAGGATCCGTCCCTGTCAGCGGCGTTCCACCCCCACCCAAGGCTGGGGAGAGATACCAACCGCCGCCGACCCAGGCGCCCGCGACTACGATGCCTTATCCTCCTCAGATGGCCATTCCTCCCCCTGCGGCACCTCATTCGCTGCAGCGGGGTACATCTACTGCAACCGTCGCGTCGTCATCGCCTTACGTGACTCAAATACCGATACCCTCTGCTGCGACGGGCCCTCGTAGCAACGATGTACCGAGCTTTTCACACCCGACAGGCTACCAGCAGAATGCCAATGCTTCCGAGCTTGACCGGTACCAGAGATCAGCCATGGAACAGCGCGAATTGGATGACAATGGAGAGGGCATGTGGGGGGCTGCCAAACGGTTAGCTCAGCAGACAGGCGAACGGCTTGCTGCCGTGGAGAGTGAGGTGTGGAAGAAGATCAACAAGGAATAGGAGGAGAGAGCGTAGTCCTTCTAGTACACTACACGCACGCTCAAAAGAAACTACTAGTACAACGACAACAACTTCGCCTCCCGCTTTATCCTCGCCCTTTGGGGAATTCTCCGACACCCGAACACACGTGCACAGGTCACCGTCATGTTGGTTGGTTGGAAGGTGTGGTGGGAGGACTCAGCTCCGTTCTATTTGTGGCGTTCCAGGGTATGACGCGGAGGATTTGCGCAATGAAGCGCGTGAGCCTCTATCTTATTAATCCAACAAGCATCCAATGTCGCGCATTGCAGTTTTAATTGGTATCACGGGCTTGTTGGGGGCTGCATGTATGGGAAACAACATACGGTCCAGTTCCAGTCGCAGATAAAACAGCCCAGAACAACTATACTAGATTGCCACGTGATTGATTGCGTTTATCCCGTAGATAGATCTGCAAAGGCTCCAAAAGAGCCAGGGAATCCGAGTCGCTGTGTTGTTTCGACATTCTGCGCCGACGACGTATACTACTAGTAAGTCAAGGTAGGGGTCCACGCACCAATGGGCAAGACTTTCCTTTCTGCGCTGACTGGGTAGACTATATCTACTGATGTTCATCTGTATCGGACGAGGTCGGTCTCATCGCTATTAGTCCGAGATCTGCATATGAGAGTCGACATATACTATGATTAGGACCAACGGTCCCGAGAGCATCGGGTAAAGGCCAGAGCATTGAATAATTTCCCAAAGAGGTCCGAGATGTCATGCGAGGAGCGGGCAGGACCCCAGCAGCCTTGTTTGAGATCAAGGATTCGGCGGACCCACAGAACAACTGTCGAAGTCGTAGAAGTTTCTTACATCGGCTTATTTAGCGAGCTCTCGCGTTGAGCTGGTGGCGTCTTCGACTCGACTCGTATACATGCCCACTTCAGAGTTATGTACATCGCATTATGTAGTATATATAGCGTAGATATCGCTACTGTACCTGTTCTTTGTCCCCACGGAACTATCCCCTTTTGGAGAGCTACATGGTCGATTGCCTATTCTTATCTCCATCTCTCCAGAGCGTGGTGCTCGTCGTGGGAGGGCTAGAGGTGCCTGTTCCGGTATATGGGCCTTGTTTCTAAGAGGATGTAGACGGGGCACGTTGGCCGAATAGGAAACAATCGCGTGTCACCATCCGAGCTCCTTCCCTTTCACATTACGCGGCCCGAAAGGCTTAATATATGACTTTATGGACTCTTGAGGATGTGTCTAGGCAGCCAAACGCAGGTACATATGCTCTCGGAGGCCGCCCATCTGCCATGTTAACAACCCCTTTCCAAATATTGGCCTCAGTTCGGACTGAACAGAAGGTATGACGGACGTTCCAATGTTGCGCGAAGACTGCAACTCTTCGGCTGGTACCTAATATCACGTCTCAATGGGACTACTGCCATACGCGGGCTCAGCAGTGGTCAGCGTAAACTAATAGCCGAGGTGGCATCGTGCAGACGTCAAAGCGAAGCCCAGTTTGTTTACACTAGACATATGAGTCATAATTCATAATTACAATCGATATGCTAGAGGAAGCGCTTTATCGTATTCTGGGCGTAAACCGCGGATAGACTTACCGGGCTTCATACGCCTAGACTATACACTAATGTAGGGCTTTCAGGTTTAATGGCAATCGCGAACAACTGCCGGATCGAAGAAGGTATAGTAAACTGATCTCGGCCAGGCATTTGAACATCAGAAGCTACCTAAACTGGGGTATAAGCCCGAACGGACCCGCCCAGATGGAAATAGAAACAAGAACCATGGAGGATGACATTACCTACAAGAGGTTTGGACAAATCAGATGCTGACGCCGTTTGACTTGCTCGCTGTTACAGCCTCTAACATGTCCAAGTTGCAACGGCTAATTTGTGTAAACATCGCATCTCTACCACCCCAGATACATCCTATCATCATGGTCATCATCATCATCAGCCGTAGGTATGTCGAAGGAGTTCGCTTACCACTCTAGATTAGCAAAACAACAGATACCGGTACTGCAATGTTTCGAACCACAGATCGTACCATTTGTCGTCTAGTGTTGGTGTGTTTCTAGACTGTCTAGGTTAGCTTACTCACATAGTAGTGCAGTTGTAGTTAGACATAGGACTTATATGAAAGAGGGCGACTCCACTAAGTTGTTACAAGATCCATCTCGCTGTAACCTTCAACTCGTCAGCGGCTGGTAACAATTCATGAGAAGAGTTACACGTTTATGGATAAATCTAGTGTACCTAACTTAATACCTAAGTTACCTAGTGTGTACTGTAGTGTAGGTACAATCCTTGATAGCGGACTCCGTTCGCAAGTTTTTAAGTGGCGTAGTGTAAGTAAGCTACACACCAGTATACTAGCACAAGTACCGACACACACACACACACCTACAAGTACCTACTTTACCAAGCAAGTACCTACCCAGTATGGTAGTGTGATGCTTATTCAACTTATGAACCTTCCCCTCAGTATCTCATCGATCTGGGCCATCTATATAATAACATAGTATACATGAAGCATGTGTGTCTCTCTCTGTCGGTCTTATCAGATGCCAAATCGGCAGCCGGATTCGCGATTGTCAAGGTACAGACAAGACGAGTCCAGACTTTCGAGCTATGCTCAGAGACCAGGCAGTGACCAGGATTGTCCGTCCACTTGGGCCATCTTGGCGAGCCAACCAAGACGCAAAGCTGGACCTGCCGATAAACCCCAGACAGGGATTAGGTCTGTAACAGAATCTGAGACAGGACGCTGCAAGGGGCTCGCCCACCAGTCCACACCGCGCCCACCCTACGTCCACACTACGCCCACGCTAAGCCCGCACGACAGGCGGGTACCCAATCGTATTCGGCGCTGGCCGTCGCGCACCCCACCACCCTAAATTCCAGGTTCACAACATCAAACGCACTCCGCTGGAGACGAGACGATGGACCTCACCCTTTTGCTTTCAGTAGGTTAGGTAGGTAGGTAGGTAGGTATTCTGGTAGGTAGGTATTCTGGTAGGTAGGTATTCTGGTAGGTAGGTATTCTGGTAGGTAGGTATTCTGGTAGGTAGGTATTCTGGTAGGTAGGTACTATTCTGGTAGGTACTCTCAGCGCGCTGCTGCGCTGCACCGCGGTGCACCGCAATCATCTCCCGCCCTCGTCTATTGGCGGGTAACCAGCCAACTGCTCTGTCCTCCAACTTCGAGCACTACCAAAACACGCGTTCTCCGGCCCTATCACAGAGCTCCCGCAGCGTCGAGCCTACGTAGTAGATCGCACTGCCTCTTGATGATACCCTCCTCAGATTGTGCGCGCCCCCAGGTTTCATCTGAGCGCCTGGTCGCCACCATCTCGCCGTGCTAGAGGCCGCATCAGCATCTCTCGGTCTTCTCTTGCAGCTTACTTCACTTCCACCGCCTAACGATCCTTCGGCTCATTGGCTGTGCCTGTCTGTGTCTATATACGGAAGTCACCTGTGGGTAGGATGCAAGGTCTCTCTCTATCTCTCTACGTACTACGTATATGCTAATAGAGGGGAAGACGACGACAGAGACGGCAAAAAATGGGCGCAGTGTGGAATCGCCTGAAAGATCATCCCATTTGTCCTCAGCCTCACCCAGAATACGTACTGACTGATGTTGTTCCGTTCTGGAAGGCGAATGGCTACCTCCGTGCTTGTCGCCGTGTTTGTTGCCGGCTTTGTCGTTACGCGAACAGCCAGCCAACCGCATAATTGTGTCCTTGCCCGTGTTTGTGTCTTCTTGTGTCCTGCTTAGCTTACCTCTCTCTGTCTGCACTACACCGTGATTCCTCCTGATTGGTGATAGTTCACCGTTTCCGCGGAGCTCGGCGCGGCACCACTCGATCTGGGGAACATCTTCCAAATATGTCTAGAACGAAATCTGACTCTCTGCACCACCTACGCTACAACCCACCGCTGCTATTACGTGCAGGCTCTGATATGCGCTAGCGTAATAGCCACAGACGGTGGTGGTCAAGTGGCAGAGACTTGGTGCTAGTATGTCAGAGATCTTGTGGTCAGACGAATGATCCATGATCCCCACAGCTACCTACGATAGAAGAAGCTTCACAACTCACTCGATCGCTTGCGTATCTTGTGTTGCCCTACCAGCAAGGTCTAGGACGTGTTTCCGACTTGCCCCTCGTAAGACACATGTTGCGCCCTCTAGAAACTAGGCTTCTCCAGATCGACGTATCCGGCCGACCAGGCGTCGTGGTGGTGTCATACAGAGATGCCCAGTGCTTGCAAGATTGTCTTGTTCGAACGCCTCATCTCGACTCTTGTTGTGTTCTTCAAAGCTGAATGACACTGTTGACGATTGAACGCGCCTGGTTTGCTGCTTATTGTGAATGGTTGCACTTCGCTCTCAACCGTGCTACGGCTCAGTCCCTGTGGTCGTGCGGTCCGTGTATCAATCTGCCCCATCCAAGATGTGTACAAGCCACCCCCTCCCAATCACCTTTTCCCCACGACCCTCTCCTCGCAGCAGCACGGTTCTTTTAGTGAGGCTCATGTCGTCTTTTTCGGTCTTGGCACCCATTAGCCCAATTTTCTGCGATGCTGCTTCTTCTGCCCTATATCAAATATGTTCTGTCCCTGTTATATCCCGACCCTTGTCGCCCTATTCCAAAAGAATGCACCTTTCATGGGTCCTCAACTGGGGCACTCCCTGGCATCCCGTCGGTTTCTAACTGCATTCTCCCATCTAACAGGCGACTCGATCCCTCCGTCGCTCTCCCATATGTCCCTTCCACTACAACTGCTAACCTGCTCCGAGGCTTGATGGGAACACATCATCAACGGACTGATGTAACCTTCCCAACCCTGTACCAAAATCCTAGTAGCCCTTGCTGCTCCCTGTTCACTGCCCTGCCGTGATGTCCATTGACAACTAGCCAAGCAGCACCTCGTACACCGATCTCTCTCCTAAGTCTCTAGATGTGTCTAGGTTTGTATCAGGGAATCCGGCTTAGCTCCTACCGGTGTTCCGAGCCTAGCCATGGTGAATTTAATCGAGGTGATCCGGGATGATGCCTATATTCGACGAGTACTTCTTTTATACCTATGGGCGACCTGTGCCGCCCTCCGACCACCTGCTCTTTTACTTCTCTTCTCGCCTTGCCACTCTCTCCACCTGCTATAGACCATGAAGGCATACTACCGCTAGTCACTCCTTTTATCTGCCGTTCAAAGTAAAGCCTACTATTGCCCCTCCGGTCTATAATATTGGGAGCTGGCTCTCTTAACAAGACGCGCCAGCGTACGTGTACCTGACCCAACTCACCTAACAGGCTGTCGTTCCTTCAAACAATTCATTAGTGTACGCTCTTTACCGACGGGAACGTTCCTGACCCCGAGACCCTAGCATTATTCAATCAATCAAATCGACTTATACGCTCCCTTCAGCTCTCACGTCGTCGCAAGGCACACGCTTCCCGCAATATTCCCATATACACATCCAAGTCACGCTCCGTCCCGACCATACACCATCTTAAAACCCTTTCCGGAAATTAATGACTGCTTAACCGCCCATACTACAAGCTACTATACTACGTGAGTCGAACAAAGACCTGGTCTTGTGCCATGACAGAGGTTGAGACCTGAACCACTGCATCGACGGATCCATCATCCTACACATATCTCAGGTTGGGCCACGTCGTCGTTCATTTGCTAATATACATCCCCTCATTTTAGTTACCGCCCAGTAATATATCCGTGTTCATTTGATTGCTTAATACATTAAGCCATGGACTCGAATGATACAAATCTGTAAATCCAGTTCCTGCCTGTTGTCATGTCTCTATCTGCGCTAACCCACAACCAGGCCACAGCAAATACAAACATCTGCTCTTGTCTTCAGCATTGACGACAAATTGAGGGTAGACGTACCGCCTCCAAGTTCAACTCCTATGGTCACAATGGCTGGGATGGAAACTCCCTCAAAAACAGAGATGACGGCGGCGTCCGCCGATGTCTGGACCACTCCTACGTCTCAAGGCTCCCGGCCCAGACCAGCAACCATCTACGAAGGTTTCACGTTTTGCGCCGGTGATGAATTTGGCTCGATGCCGTCATGGGAGACTTCCTCAGCTTTGACGATGCAAACCCCAAGTGACACCATGTCGCGCCCCGTCTCGATGCATCAGAATTTCTACCAAGGACTGGGAATGGAGCAGCGTGAGTTGAATTGGAATGTCGTAAAATAGCTGCTAACCGCAAAGACAGACTCATGGGGATCAAAACCATGCGAAGACAACCTAGACGTAAATCACCTCGACAGCGATATGGCTATTGGCCAGGCGTTCACCACAGATGAAGCGATTCCGATCTTAGACTTGCGATTTCCAAATTCACATGTCGACAATGAAACGCTTAACTTCGAGTCTGGACTCAAACCGCGTCGCATGTCGGGTTCCTCTTTCACAATGTCGACTACTGGCCTCTCCGACATGCCTTCATACGAAGACTTCTCTGCTGCATTATCAGAGGCACCATCTTTCTCTTCAGATTACCCGCCTCCCTCCAACAGGAACTCACTCATGTCCTCCACACAGCTTTCTCCTGTCGCATCTCCTCGCATGACACCACAGAGCCGTTCCGAGCTTGTTCGTGCACAAAGTCGTGGTCGTGGTGCGTCCCCTTCTCCACGTCCAGGTATGAGATCCGCGCCATACAATGTGGATAATAGCTCGCGAAACAAGAGGTGGTCTACTGGGTCTTACGGAACGACTCCTAACCGGAGGCCTTCGCCTTTCGTCTATCATCACACTCACGACGCCTTTGGGGCACGGATGCCCTCACGACACTCGTCACCTACCGTTTCTAACAACCCACTGCCTTTAAACTTCGGAAACCTGCAAGCTGTGCAGCAATATCCTTTCCTCGTATCGCACCCTCCAGCCTTCCGGAACGCTATGGTCCTACCGAGTCAATTACCATCGCATTTGCCGTCGAACGGATTCCATCCGGAGCCGCACCACTATGAGACCCCTCCTCCCTTAATGTCACATGGTTTGTTCAGAATGCTACAAAGCAATGCGGATCCACATTCATTGCACGGCCATTATACCGACCTTTCTGACCCACCGGATTTGTATTCTTCGCTGCAAGAGGAACAAATTCCACCGCCACCTGAGGACATGAATCCTTCCGATCCTGATTTGGTGCCTCATGAGCAGGAACTACGATTCGAGGGAGATCTATATACCCCGAGATGGGTTCGTGGACACGGTAATAAGCGAGAAGGCTGGTGTGGTATTTGCAAACCCGGTCGATGGCTTGTGTTAAAAAATTCGGCTTTCTGGTACGACAAGAGCTTCACCCACGGGATTAGCGCTGCAACAGGAAACCCGTTCCAAGAACCACAGGAAACGCGTCGAATGGATGGTAGCCCAGACGTCTGGGAAGGATTATGTGGAAGTTGTAATGACTGGATTGCCTTGGTCAGCAGCAAAAAGAAAGGCACGACATGGTTTCGCCACGCTTACAAGGTTAGTGAGAGGAAAATGGGGATTAAATGCGTTACATTTACTAACTTAACCAGTGCCACACGCATCCAAAGATCAAGGATGCTCCCAAGAGGCGTCGCGAAAGTAGTCACTCTAGAGCTCTTGCTGCTTCACAGATCGCAAAACCTAGGATAGAGCAACAACGCCCCGTGACTCCTCAAAATGCATCTGGCTCTATGTCTATGGCTACTACTCCTACACCAGCATCGATGCTTCCTATGGTCCAACATTCAACACCTAGACAGGATGAGAAGACACGACCGCATAAGGCACTTTTGGTCCCCGACGCCAACAACATGATCTAGGGGCCAATACCTAGCTTCTGTATGAAAGCTAAGATTCAAAACCAACACTTCGCTCGAGAAAAGAAGAAAAAGAAGAAAAAAAAAAAGATGCTGCACGTGTTACGATACGGATGGATTGTTATCCGGATGAAACCGAAATGATATAGACTGGGACGGGCACTGGCTATGATTTGCTTAATGGCACTACCGGTTACATTTTATCTTCTCTACTCTCTTTACTATATATATCGTGCACATGAGCACCGTTCCAGCAGATGTGCGCAATGCGCAGTTTATCAGACCACAACACATCACACCACGACCTGGGATATAACGAGTTCGGGCGAATACTTCAATTCTATTGCCGCGCTCCTCACGAGTCTACTTAATATAACAAGATAAAAAAGTACGAACGGCGAAATACTGCGTGGCCAACCCTGGAACCTGGAACTCAAGCAAAGCACACTCGACCGGTCTCGATTTACTCACCTGTTGAGAGTTGAATTATCATCTTCAGACTCATTCCCGCTGCGCTTTTATTCGAGTCAAAAACAACTAACCTCACTCTTCCATTCATATTGTTTATATGGCACTATACAAAAGAAAACCTACGCTTTGTTTTTCCTTCACTCTCTCCTAGATAGCTTAATTGTAGATAGTTAAACACCTGATACCCTTTGGTCGTGGTTATGGGGGGAGGGAAGGACTTGATTGAAACCAGTTTATCGTGGGAGAAGATAACCAGGGGCGCGTGCGATTTTATGGGATTCTTACTCTCTTTTTTCCCCTCTTTTGATTTCTATCTATCTTTTTCTTTTTGCACATAGAGGACGGATAAGGATTGATCGGTGAGAACTGACATATCATAACATGAGAGAACGGTCCTGCTGGGCAGTGGTAAAGAAGCATTCAACAAGTTGATCTTGGTCATAATGCGTGCGCTATTTCTTTGAGGTGTGAAAATAAGTATATAAGTGAAAATATGAGAATCGGATTTATCTTACTCCCGTTACTCAACTACTGTTAAGATGACTTGCGCGGTGAGAATAGATGGGCCGTTTGGTGATACTTTGGCGAAATTGTACATGACGAAGTATCAAGAACTTCTGAGCGTGAGGATGAATATGGTATGCGTTTTCGATGCTCGCTGATGGATCTTACACGCCGGCCGACAAGACGTAACTCGCGGCGTACCACCCGGGCATTCCATCGTCACCATCCTCATCATCATCATCATCATCATCATCACATTACGTAGACTAGTTAGATAGCTCTCGGCACTTGAGTATCGACCCGCGTTTCATCACCCTCTACATAGTAATAGCCAGCATTTCGCTCGAGAAACCTTGAGCCCGGTAGGCAATCAAGGTCTCAGGTGGCGTCCAATACTAGTCGGGCCCTGCTCTGCATGTCCACGGCGTTGAACCAACGGGAGCGATAGGACTCTATACTACGGTGCTGGCTGGCTGGCTGGCGCCGATATCGTGCTACCTGTCTGTCTACCTACCTACCTATACAAACACAACGGGAAAGTAGGCAGGTAGGTGGTGCAGAGTGCCTATCTCACGGCCGGGAGAGGATTGCGTCCCGCGGAGACGATATGAGGCAACGATGTTGGGTAGGAAGGAGTAAGCTCTGGGTCAGTCGCAAACAATTGTCATGAAAGTCTCTTTCTGTATGTACGTAGTATGTTTGTATGTCTATCTATCTGCCTACCCGGCCGAAGGCGAGAGAACTCTTTTTCTTTTTCTTTTCTTCAAGACAAAACGTCGGCTATACTGTATACAGTAGTAGTAGCCCTTGCACTGCATGCTTATCTCCTTACCTACTCATACATGCCAACCAGAAGATGCGACGCTACTGGGGGGGGTTATCTTGGAGGGGAGGGTGGTGGGTATGACGAGAATCATGTTGGCTGTTTGCTTTCTTGCTCGTTTGCTTGCTTGTGTTAGTTTCTTCAACACTATCGGGTAACTTGTTCTACGTGATACTGGCTAACTAGCTACCCAGCCAGCCAGCCAGCCAGCCAGCCAGCCAGCTTACCTGTCCCGAGAGAGGGTACTTCCGAGTCCTAAGAATACACTACCCTACCCTCCATACCCTGCGCTCTCTCCACCGCGCAAAGGAGATCGGGTATGGCGCAAGCACAGCCTTGTCAGCACCGGGGTGGGTAGTGGAGGGCCTCGCGCAGGGGGGTTCCTGGTTCCTTGGGCTCGTCACCGGGCTGACTAGGTTAAGTAGGTTGGCGTTGGGTTGGAGCGTGTGGTGCGTTGTGCATCAGGTCGATCTGTGGGTAAGCCGGGCAGATCCTTTTTCCTTCTCACCCAAGTGTGGTTGCTGGCGAGGGCTGGGTAGTTTAGCTCAGATTTCGTTTGTCATACAATACAAGTACACTGCACTACCTAGTCTTTATTTTATTTTATTTCTTGTTCCCGTAGCTCGAGCTAAGGGATTGTGTTTCTTGTTAATGAGGATTCGTGATTGGGGGAGGGGGGGGGGGGGGGGTCTAGTCGACGGTGAAGATGTGCGAGACACGGAGAACCACAACATAGAGAAGAGCTATGATGATGATAATAATATTTGCTCCAGATAAGTAGTGAGACGCTAGAAGGGACGAGGTGGGCTCGGATCTTCTGTGCCCCGGTGACTGACTGCGTCGTCCCGTTTTGCCTATTCCTTTGCTGTGCGGTGCTGTGCAAGTTCTATCGAGGTCACTCACTTGTGACTCGTTTGTATCGTCTTAGAGGGAATAATATCAACACACAGATGGCCATGTTCCATTTTATTCCCGATCTTAGTATGGGGTTTTAAGCTTACCCACGATGGAAAATCAAGAAATGGCTAAATAAGTCCTCGCCATATAGAACCATCCGATGTCCTTATCATCGCTTAATCCATCCATTTTTGACGATAGAAGAAAGCGGGAAACGGAGTATCATAAGAAGACACACTATTAGACTAATATCTACCCGACGAATGATATAGCATAATACACAGTCTCTTATTCTGTATTATAGGAACTATGGTGTTTAGCATATATAATTGCTCGGTAACCTATAATATTCATTTACAAGTACGAAAAGAAAAAGAAGAAGAAGAAAAAGAAGAGTTCACTATATCATCTCATATCTCGAGTATAATGGATGACCTTGTCTCAATCTGGACTGCGTGTTTGTGTGGTACTAGTACTTACATAAGTCTGTTCCTGGCTAGACCTCCGTCATCACGTTATCAATCACTTGTGAGATTCCGATCCCTTCGTTAAGGATTACTCTGCGGCCAAAGTGGTCCGGCCCCGAGTATGACAAGACAAACCAGACAAGCGAGATTATCGTGCTGAGGCGGGATGTAAATTGTTGTTCTACTACGTATGTACGTATGTAGGTGGTGGGTGGGCGACAATGCATATCTTAGATGTTTCATCTCACACATAATACTTACTACGTAGTAGACACACACGCACATACGCACACACGCACACACGCACACATGCACGCACGCATCTAGTGTAGTTCGTGGGCGCTGGGCGATGACGATGACGATGGTTGGGGTTGGTGTACTTGTAGGTCAGAACGTTTCAGGTTGACTGCGGGTGGACTAATTATTCTCTATTCTTAGCAACAACGCACCTTGAGAACATCGCCAGCCCTGATTGGCCCGCTGCAGTTAATTATGTGCGTGTAGTATACACTGACGGTGGCAGCAGCTGTGGTTGTATTGTTTGCTTTTTGCGATTCACCGTTCACGCCGACGCCCCTTCTGGACCCCTCGATGCATTGGTTGTCTACAACGTGATTGGGGGTTTTGATTTGCTTTTACTACTATGTAGTACGACATCTTGCTAGATGGCCAGGTGTCACACCCGAGGAACGATATTGACCGCGGACGTCTTGTATTAACATGGAATCCCCGGCCATTGAAATAGTGTGAGTGGTATACTGATTGATGGTGAGAGCCAATTATACCCGATGGGAGTTGAAAGGAGTAACAAATATAATCACGACATGTTGTGACTAAGTAGGACTTGGGAAACATTTCTTATAGTGCGTATTATCCAACAATTAAGAGTCTCATTGCTTGAAGTAGTTAGCCTCTTAAAATTCTGGCCTTGGCACGCCAGGGGTTTATAATACCACTAGGTCATCTGTTCGAATACGAGCAAGGCTGCACAATACCAAGCAGTATTCCAGCCGTCCCAAATGAGATTTGCAACAGCTGAAGGGGTGTGTTGGATAATACGCACTATAAGATAGTGACCAATAATGGACCGGTCCCGCCAGATTTTTGGCGTAGTGGTAAATCCAACAGTTTTAGACTACATCAGGACAGGCTCTCTCTCTCCCCAGAGGCACAGCGTGCCAAAGAAATCCTGCAACAGGCACTGGTTGATGTATTGGCGCGTTTAAAACACCCGTACATTTACGATACTGGGCTCTCGACTGATACACACTTAAACCCAGACCTACGTACCTATTGGACAGGGGAGTTCCTATCTGTGAGCGGTGCTCTACCAAAAGTAAAGCTAGGCATACAAAATTGTATGCAAGGCTTTGGTATTCGTGGATTCTGCAGTACATTCGGGATCCTGCTCGCGCTGCTCTGGGAAGAAACGGTTTCTATATGTCATCTAGACATAACCGTCGACGATGATCAACAGGTAGTTCCTTCTAGAGATAAAGATTACCTTGAACCGATATCTACACTGCAGTCACTTCGGCCACTTAATAACATGTATCAAATCACAGGCAATTGCTCTCTCGCTCCAGGAACCCGTTTCAAAACATCCTACATTCTGCGAAGCTCAAGCTTCAGTATTAGTCAAGTGTTCTAACAGAAACACCTCATACCTCGGCGTCAGACCGTTTTATTTTACTTGGCCTCAAATGACCTGCGGTATCATGGATGTGAAACTCGCCTTCTTGGACGTCATGAATGCTGATGTCACGCTTGAGACAGCCCTCGAAACCACGTCCGTGCCCTGATCAGGTCGCCATTGTTCTGCATAGCAACGCCGTTCCCGCCCCGACGTCGGCCATATATATCAAAGGTCCTTGGTATCCAAAGCTTGTTCCGTCGTCAAAAGTCCATGTAATAATCGTCATCGACCAACTCCCACTCTGACAGAGTAGCCGCACAAGAGGAACAACCCGAGCTACGATTGTTCGGATGGCCATGAAACAATAAAGGGTCACGTGAGTTGTTACGACTGTGTCGTAGATGTTTGAATCATGTTAAAAAGCCGCCTACTTACCCCTAGAAAGTCTTCTTAGTAAGGAAGGTCTCGCGGAGGTGTGGAGTTTTGATCATGTGTAGGAAGCGTACCAGTGCACTCTCCAGAAGCGATCACGTAGTGTAGATTCAGATGATCTCTTGACTAAGTTCTGAGTACAAAAGAAAAGGAGAAACGATCCTATTTATATACACAGATCGTCTGGACTATAGTTTGTCCGATCCCTCCTCCGGAGGGATCTTTTCGGACCCACTTATCCGTGACAGAAGGGCTTCTCCGTACGTAGAGATATGTGGTTTTCTCTTGTTGCGACTGTAGTGTTGTCGCCGTCTATGCACTGTTGCGGCCAGTACCCATCACAAGGAGTACGGCCGAGACATTTGTGAGATTTCTGTACGGCTTCCTCTCAGTCAATTTGGCCTACACCAAATAAGGGAAGTAAAAGCTTTCTTTCTGCTTAGACTTGTTCTGTGTTCACTCCGGTATAGCTGACTGAGGTCAGTGCCAGCAGGCGCTGTCTTCGAGACCGAATTTTCGACTATGCTTTGCCGACAAGCTGCTCTTATGACATTGCGAAATCGCGGATGAATTTCGCAAGCTTCTCGATATCTGATCTAGAGGGCATGACACCTCTGCAGTATCTGAACTTGAAAGTATTGTGCAGGCTCAGGTTTTTTTTGGAGGAATAATGCTCTGAATGTCTGTCAGAAGCATGAAAAAGTTAAGCAGTGTAGAAAGTGGGGTTTGTAGAATTTTTACCTCCGCATCGTATTATGTGCCAATGGGATTCGCTGTTAGACGCAGTACCTAGAGAACCCTTCGGGACATTACCAGTTTTAGTATAATAGTAAGAGCTGCAGAATTTAAACTAGTCCGGCGCTAAATTTCCCACTGCGGTACCTATATATTAAGCCTACGCCATAACGCTATAAAAAGCAAATAATAAACGTTAGATCGAGAGTTTAAATATAATTATAAGCAGGCCAAAGTCTGCTACTTAACTGTCTATATTAAGTGTTTAAACGTGGTTTAAACATAGCAGAGAGAACCTAGAACACAGCTACGCATATAAATCAAATAATTATCAATTAAAATTAAAAATCAGGTTTTGCCTTCGGGGTCTTTCGGCGAGAAAGGTTTAGCCAAGTGTTAAGGTAGAATATAAAACCTAAAGAACCTATAGGCCTAGATAAAAATTGCACCCATGTTCTTTAAAACATATTATACTTTGGTACAATACTTGAAACTTTTAGTTGAGTGACAAAGTGGGTCTTAAAAGAAGCTTTTAATTAAAGGAGATGGTAGGTTACATGTGGCGGATAGAGGAATCAAAATCAGCATACTTAACATCAACACGGGCATTTCAGGTTTTGCTTACATTTGTAAGATTACTTCGTGATATGGACACAATCACACCTGCCTGTGCTTTCTTGGCGAGCAATTTTGCTCTGTGATATTTGATTTATTTATTCAAATCTATATTATTGGGTGATTGATTGCTGTGGTGGTGAAGCTATTTTTTATCGCCTGTTCACCTAAAGCGTGCCTTGAACACATGATCGAAGTTAATGATGCAACTTAAATATATGGTTAGGTTTGTTAATGGCACGAGTTATTGTTTTGCTTAGATTCAAACGGTCTACGGCGGACAAAATAGCTACTGTTACATTGGAGAGTTGGTTCAGGCGATTTTTGACAGTGTATATTGTGTATGTAATATATGAGAATCAGATAATATTCGGCTGCCATATTCTCCATAGTTTTTTTTGAAAAACTTATGGGCCTGGTGAGTTGATCTTCTCAATGTGTCGTTTTCCAGCAATGCCCTTTTTTCCTCGGCCATATTAACTAAGACAGTTGACTACCTAGGTATCTACGGCTGCTCCTCGTATGCCATGTCACAGTAATATCATCCGCCTCACTGATCACTGTAATTCAAAATCACGCGCTTTATCACAATATCAGACAATTCCTCTCGAGAGATGTAGTAGCTATCACTGATGTCTACCCAGATCGTCTACGATTTTTAAGCGTTAATGCTGGCGGCCAGGATCTGTCACAGACACGTCGACTACCTCTTTTATACATTCTGACCAGCTGCCAGCTAGTTAGCTCTCTTAGAATTAGAAAATGAAAACCTCTATTCAATTTATAACCCATGCAAGTGAGCTTCTGCCCACGACTCAAGCTTGCAGAGATAAAGTTCGAAAAATGAGTTCATCATTGAATAGTTAACCTCGTTTCTACCGCCCTTTCCATATTGAAATCATGGCCCTCCGTGTTGTTGGCTTCTAATATGTCGACTCTTCCAAATACCTGGGGGTTCATGTTTTCGTCCCCAGGGCCACAGCTCATTGAGGATGGCGAGCTATAATATCTCTGATTCGTGTGGGACAAAACGTTCGTCGCCCAGCATGCGCAGCGCGTAGTCCGTCTAGAAATAACCCGTTACTTTTGTTAGACCGAATTATACCGAGAACATGCAATTTAGCTTTTCATCCACGTTCTTAGATACTAGAAAACCGGCTGGTTATGGCTGGTGCTCATAGCCAGGCCACAATAATATCTCCCGTTTCACTGGCAACGGCGATTCAAAGTCTCAGGTAACTGACGTGTTTATTACCCTCGGGAAATTGGTACCTATCATCATTGTCTACATGATCGCGTCTAGTCTTTAAACATTGATTCTTATGACTAGGATTTATCATAGCTACGACGATTACACCTTTCATAAATTCTGGTTAGCTACTAGCTAAACAAGTCTTTTGAAGTGCTCTATTACCTAGGGCAAGGAGAAAACTGAATCTAGATATGCGGCAGAGTCAAAAGAATCCAGCGGAGTTTCAAATATGTCCGCATGATAGAAGCTCAAGGAGTTAAGGTCACCATCCTACCAGCAGCGGTATACTCGGCCGCCTCTTTAAAAGCGACCTTCCAATCCTCCAGTGCGAAAGACTTAGTCTCGACAAGATCTGTGCCTTTGGCGAATAGGCCTGCCTCCAGCATCTTGACAAATAGCAGCAAATCCTCACGCTCGTACATGAGTTTGCCCTTCAATAGGAGATCATTTGACAAGAAGTTCCAACCAACAATAGGCTGTTCTACCGATCCCATCACGCTGATCCGTCCGCCACGTCGAAGTGCGGCTATCGCACTGGGGAGGTGCGTCGACTTTGCCGCTGCCGGCGGGGAGAGATCAAGAACAGCATCGATAGTGCCGAAAGCTTTTAGCGATGCCGTGTCGGCCGCTTGATTACCCGTGACCTTGACCGTCTCGATGTTGGCCCAAGGTGTTCCCTTCACCACCCATTCCTTGAGTCGCGCGAGTTCTGTCTCATTCCGGCCCATGGCGACGACTCTAGCACCAATTGCGAGCGCGACCTGTACACCAGCTCCGCTATACCCTCCTGTCGCCGGGCAGACGATGACAGTCTCCCCGGCTTTGAGATCGATAGTCCTGAGCCCTCCAAACGGGACGAGTAAGTGAGAAAGGTAGATGAGCTCGCGGGGCGAGTAGTTCAATTCTCTGTACAGTCTATCCTCATTTAGGGGAATGCAATTTTCCAAGGGCACCTTGGCGAACTCTGCAAACGTTCCGTCGTGCCAAATTTCCCTGCTCAGCTTTTGGCTGCTTAGGCTGGGCCCTTCGTGAATGCCCCATAAGTAGATAGCGTCGGAGTCGTCGCGCCCATGAACGACGCAGTCGACCCATACAAGCTGGCCCGGAACCAGGATGGTCGCGTCGTGGCCAGTTGCTACGACGCGGCCGACAGCGCTGCATCCACCCACAATGGGGGTGGTCAGGGGATATCGACGCTTCCCATCATATATATCGCTTTGATAGGAAAGAACCGAAGACTCAAGGATACGGACGATAACACTCCCCGGGTCGGCTTTTTGCATGGGACGCTGTTCTACTTGCATGTCATCACCGATGCGGTTAAGCACGAGGGCTCGGTAATGGGTAGGAATATCCGACATGGTGAAGAATAGTATGTAGGCGAGCTAAGTAGTTGAGTGAAACGTTTGCGTATAATACAAGATCTCGTAACAGCTATGATTGTGTATTATGAAGTTATAAGTATCTTCTCCAGACACCTCTGCTTTTATATACTTTCTTAGGGAAGTGCATAGATCTTGAATTCCCTACCAGAGGTTAAAGTATAGTCATTTGAACTCCGCCGGAACGGAAGAGTGATCTCTCCGGGGCCGCGGATATAGGGGAATTCAATTTCTACGGGGCCGGGCTTTTCCACGGATTCTCTCGGCGAATGTCTACTATGTTGTATCATTGGAATGACTCTTTGTACCGCAAGCTCCATATTTCGGCAAACTGGGGCTGCCTGGACGGTCAAATTTGGAGTTCGGAATGATGTGATGAATTGACCCAACGCTCCATATAAGCCAGTCGACTAATGACCCCTGAAAACTGCACCCCCCCCTGAGGATATCAACCAATACGCCAGCAACACTATTTCACGGAATAATGAAACATGAAGCTCTCTTAAGAGGTTCCGATATAATTTTCCAAAAAACTATCTAACAAGATCTCCATAAAATATTTTTCTTTTCCGGTATTTGGCCCCCTTTGGAGACTAGCTATGCATAGAAGTCGTAACCACGTCTACAAAAGCGGTATGCTTGAACCAAGATTTCCGTCCATATCTGATCCGTTTATCTGTAGGATATCCCCAAGGTTAATGGGATAACTAGATAAGCTTAACTGCTCATTAATACGTTCCAAATGAAGACTTTGTTCATTCCATTCGTCGCATTCAGATAAGGTAGTAGCCGTACTGGACTGGAAGTTTCCTCTAATCAAGCAGTGGCAGAACTCGAGGCTATCCTTAGCACTCTGTGCCATACGTTGCTGCTGCATTTGACTCCCCTCCTCTCCTGTAGCTTCAGTCTGGCTTAGAACGATGCAAAGTTTCATGTGGAGTCTGACGTTGCTATCACCAAGCTGTATGCGCTGCACCCATTGTTGGCGTGCGTCTCTCACGGCATCGATAAGCATTTGCCTATAAGTGCTAGATCCCTGCTCTTCTATCTCAATGAGAAGCTCAGAAGCCAAAGCTAAAGAGGCATGAACCATGCAGCACTTGAAAAAGCCGCCGCCGCGCAGCATGAGGTACGTGAAGACTTCATTTGGTGATGAGGGTTTCAGCAGAGCTATGGCCGAGTCGAAGCTTACCTTTCGGGAGTGGTAGTATAGTGCATTCTCGCGTATTCGGCCAGCTAGTGGTCGATGTAAGACGAGTAGAAAGCGTCGGATCAAGAGAGAAGCCATGTTTCGATTAAAAGTAGGGGCCTGGCCGTTGGGGTCAGCCCGAACATGGGAATCGACTTCACGGCAAGCTTCACTAAGTTTTGCACTCAGCGCTAGGGTGTACTCGTCTCCGAGATTGGTGCCTAGGCCGTTCATCCTGCGAAGCATTTCTAATCTTGGAGGTAGACTCCGCAGCAAGAAGCGCTGCAGACTCGTATCAGTCTTGGTAGTCCCATCACGTTGTCTAAGGATGGTGCTGTCTTCGCTGATATCTTCATCATTTATATTCCCGGGCGGACCCGTGTCAAAATCATCGTAGGAGATACCCGGCGGGGTGCCTGAATCTAATGACGCCTGAGCATTCAACTCTAATACTGTCGCCCAAATTCTCCTGCGCATTTCGGATTCGCTGATTGAGTTATAAAAGACGTTAGGGAGCTGTGGATGTTGAGGAATGAAGGGGCTGCTGTACTTACAAAACTGACACCCCGGGAAACCGTTTTGGATCACGGTGCAGGCCCAATTGCAAAGCGGTGCGCAGAAGCATGCCCATGGCAACCCAGGTCAGATCACCACTCACTGACAGTACCTGACGAGCCAGGATCAGCAGACAGTGGACTTGGATGCCATCCATACTTAACCGATTTTTCTCCATAGGCCCAGATAGCCAATCTTGAGCAGCGTACACCCACTGACACGCCGCTCTATGGATTTCCTTGGCGCCGGATAGTTCTGGGCAAAGACCTGATCCAATGGCTATGGCGAGTTGGACTTTGAGCATCGTCGCGTCAGCAATGTCCGCGGGGGCCATTTTATATTTCGCATATTCATTTTTGAATGACGGTCGATGGAGAATACGAAAGGCGACCTCAATATTTGATAGATACAAGTGAATCAGGTGGTCTGCCATGTTCGGCGATGAGACGATTGGCTCTGGACATGATAGAAACCTGCCTGGGCGCAATGTCTTCATATTCTGTGATAAGTGCTTGCATTGTTGTAGAAGCGCACGAATTTCTGCTGTTACTGGGGGAATTGCCCCTTTTTCTGCAGAACTTAGAGCTTCATTTCTAATGAACGTTGAGATCCTTTGGAACTTGGGCCATAAGCGTACGTCAACGGTAGGTATAAAGATAAGTTTGGATGCCTTACTTCATAGACAGCGTTTGTCCAATGAGTCTTACCAAATAGTCTGGATTTGTTTAACACCAGCGGCCGGTCGGACGTTACATTATCCACCTGTTTGGGACACGAGCGAATCGGTGTAACTAAGGCAGGGCTGGTCTTCGTTCCGGAAGCCCGTCCATTCTGAACAGGGAGGGGCTCCGGCGACAAGGTTCTCCCAGTGAGAGCAGTGATTTCAGAGCCTCTAGCCTGAGAGGAATATGATGGGTATGACAACATAGGATTGACAGGATAATCCTCTGTTACAGCAGGAAGAAACATTGTGGAAGAAGGACCAGAACCCAACGGCTGATGAGAGTCTCGGCCAGTGTCCACCGCTTGGCTCGATGGAAAATGATTATTTTCGGGCAATGCTTCTCGACTAGACTGTTCTAGGTGCGGCGCCGCCAAACGAGAGCCCATATTGTAAAGACAGCGGCATTTCGCCAAAACACAGTGGCTGCAGGGGTGGTTTCGATCACACTTGACTTTACGTCTGCGGCATTCTTCACAGGACCGAGGGAGACGGCGGCGATGTCGTCGAGAGGCTTGCATAGTTTCCTAGACCATAGAATTAGGTACATGTTTACAGGTCAAGCTAGAGGTTACGTGATGGACGTCTATTCAATGTGACCCTTATTACCCTAGGTACGGAAGCATGTCGTTAACGCCGCTCCGCCCAATCAGAAACGTGCCTCGACCGACGTCCGGCCCCGGATTTATGTCCGAGGGTGGACCGCACCGGCGGCGGTTCAAACCGGATATGGCAAGGCAATTATGCACAGATGTTGATCGCCCCAAGGTGAGGTATAGTCGCTAAGAAAAAGAACAAAATACCAAATCCGGAACGAGTGAGACACCTATGGTGTCCAAAAATAAATGCCCTCGTCTTCACTACACCATCATCGTAAGGGTAAGAATAATTCGAAATAGAATTATGACCAGGGCACTTTGCCTGTCTAATGCACCGTGATATTACGCTAAAATACCTACTCAGTAATTATAAGTTCACTAGTTTAATCCCTCTTTAACGACTACGAATGGTATTCATAGTTACATGTATCCTAGAATATCTGTTTTGACCGACGACTAGAACGGAAATCGGGTTGAGGTTCACTAGGAGGCGGGCTTGACCTGGAGCCAAGCACTTCCGTAGAAAATTGAGTTGCAGGCCGTAATATAGGTGATAAGTATCTCGACAATAGCCACTATCTAATACTTCATGTTTTAGTGAATCTCACAACACTTTTCTGGGAGTCCGACAGAACAAAGGTAGAAGCGATGTAGTTCTCGTCTGGGAATTTGTAGCATGCATAAATACAATAGTTAAGACTTAAATGATCAGCTCAGACAAAAAGTACCTTATATCTAGAGTTGCCTCCCACTCGTTTACGGCGTTCTTCATTTTGTCAACTGAAATAGTATTAATTACCCTTATCAACAGCCAAGAAGGGCATAGCTTCACAAGTTGAAACTCAATCGAGACAGAATCGTCAGATAGCTGGCAGCGAGCTGTCGGCGCGGACGAAATTCAAAAGCTTTATATAGACTGGCCCCCGCATCTCAGACAAGCATTATACAAACCTATAAACCCTAAAATATCTAATCATGCTACCCGAATAAATAGCTACTTTGCCAACAACCTTAACACAATGCAGTGTATCTTTGGGAGCACCTAGCGGCCCGCACCTATGTTCCTGGACCTATTTGTATAGTAGGTGATGCCGCACACACCACTACACCTTGGCAAGGTTCCGGTGGTGGTATGTCCATCGAGGACAGTCTTGTTCTTTCAACCTTGTTGGGACACGCAAGATCGCCTCGCGAGGCCAAAGCGACCCTGAAGGCTTATGATCAGGTTCGGTGCCCACGCCCACAACGTATTGTTGAATCTAGTTGGGGCGCGGGAACGACATTGATTGGCAAGGGAGAGACGGGGATTGAAATGAAAAGGTTAGGAAATTTATTGCGAAGGTGGGATTTCATCTTGGATATCGATATGCTGGAATATCGTAATGAAGCAATATAGAAGATGGAAGATGATTTGGCTACGTTAACTTAGCCGGGGAGTGCTGATAAAATATTATTTCGCTTTTCCAATGACCAAACAATTTTATTCCTAATACGTATCGATTTGGAGGTCATTCAGGCCCGGAAAAAGTGGAATGGCAGAAAATTAGGCATCCATCTAGACCAGTCCTTCGCTTGAAGATTGTATTTTGCGGTACACCTGAGACGTGGTTATAGATCATTTGCCCACCTAGGTTCAAGAAGCAGTAATTATATTGGTATTACTCCTAACCTAGGTCTAGACAGCCAGTAAACTTTCTGATACGGTTATATAATGGGGGCTAAGGAAAACAAAATAAAATGAAATAATGTGTATGCTTTGAGTGGCTCGGGGCCCTTTAGAAAGGTCGAAAGCTTCGCGCTATAATTATACTGTTTGTTGATTTCCGGCTCTCTTTTAAGGGTCATGGAATTTTCGGATACATGTAATTGAAAGAGCTGTGAAGAAAATACGAAAGTTTTGTAGAGTGGGCGTGATAGTATTCGTAGAACCCTAAGCTCAAGGCCGGTGTAAGAACGTTAGGCCTAATAAGAGAAGCATTGGCATAATGTTGCTTCTTGAGGACATTCCACCCCGGGGAAAGGTTCTCGTGTTGGTGGTAGATGGACTGCCTACTATTCTCTAGGCTAATAGTCCCGTTCGACTCTAATTTGAAGATGCAGGCTCAATAGTATTTGGCACGGCCCCGCCCTTCAATGAACCGTCACTTCCTGTTGGGTCGAACCGATGCTCACTAAAATTGAGGTGAAGATTCTTGTAATCCCAATTTCGAGACAATAATATGAAGCAGACACCCCAGAGAGGCATCATTAGGACGTCGAGGATGCCGATGAAAATAAACCCGGAGGTGACGCCAAGTACGTGGGCGCCGTCACTTAGCGCAAAGGCAACGGGATAAAGTAGCCAGATCAAGTTTGCCCAACCGGATAGGATCATGTAATCTCGAGCAATCCCGAGACGCTGGGCTGCTTCGCGACTCTCATTGAGGGTGCTGAAGGCTAGAATAAGCCAAGTGAATGAACCAAAGGCGAAGAATCCCCACTTGTAGGAAGTAGTGGTATAAGCAGCGGCAGCATACGTGATAACCCAGACCCAGGAGCACGTCATGTTTGTAATGATGGTAACCCAGGAGACACCAGACAACATGCCGAGTCCTAGGGCGGCCGATGGGAAGGCGACGGCCCAGTTCACGTATCTGGCAAAGAATACTTGGTGGGTTCCAACAACGCTCCATCCTAAATCGGAAGCTTCTGCATAATAAGATGCAGCACCAATGAGAATGGTGAGAGTATAGAGATAGTGAAACACCCTATCACTCTCTGGAGACGTGAAACATGGAACCAGAACACCAAACTATAGCTATGTTAATGACTTCGATGGACAACCAGATGAATGCTGAAGAAGACGTACGAAAGCCACCAAGTAGATGCCTGTAACAGCCCATAGCCAGTCAGATCCCGCCACAGTTAGGACCTCAGTGATACCTGTGGGTGGGTTGATATTGAGGGCATCGTTGCCTCGTATTAAGAGATCCATTGTGTTTCGAAAGCCGGGTATATCGGGGTAGTGACAGATAGAGCAAGGTTTAATTATCTGTGCATAAATGCTCAGAGATCTATGTGTCTATGATGCACTTTGCACAACGATTGCTGAGCTTGCAAGTAGATGAGAGTGTGAATACGGGTAAGAATGTTGACATCGATAATAGCCTTTGTAAGGCACTTGGGACCCAAAGGAAATATACATTCTTGGTTATTACTCACGGTCATTGTCCTCTTCCAGAAGTAATTAGTAACTAAGCAGGTTCAATATGTACGTGCGGAAGTAAATCCTTCTCCCCATGCTCTATGGCAAAGGAAGGGAAATGACGTTGTCCCACACGCGGAAGTCCCCAGACTTTCCAGGCGGAAGTAGATTTTGTAAGCGGCGGAAGCAAATAATACGCTAATAAATCCCTCCTATTCCTTTTTCGCCAGAACAGGGGTCTGCATTTACTAATATAGCACGCTCCATCTCATTAGTACTTTGACTTACACACTTGACGATAACCTTCTGAAGAGGGACGGAAGGAATTGTTGCGCGGAAGAAAAACGAAAGGAGACAAAAGGTTCCGCCACAGGTCAAGAATTGAGTGGACGATAGAAACATGTTAGCGGAGCAGACCAAACCCGAACCCCCCGCTAGAATCTTCATCGTGAGTCTAGTCGTCCTTAGCGCAACACGCACTTGGATGGTTACAAGCCTGCTAATGGTTCATAGGCATGCAGTCGCTGCAAGGCTCGCAAGAGAAAATGCGATGGCGGTACACCGAAGTGTTCCAACTGCGCTGCGCATGACGCAGAATGCAACTATGCGGCTGTACGAAAGACTCGAGGTCCAGGAAAGAGGTATAGATTGTAGTCTCTAAAGACTTTCCTACATTGATGCTTTTAAGTGAAACTAAGCTATAAGTTTATAGGAAGAGGGGTCAAGATGATGTAGAGTACGACGCGGAGGATTTTGTCAACTTCACAAGACGCCCCGAGGGCGAGAAACAAGTGGAATCAATGACTTCACGCCCCCCTGTTATAGACATCAGCAATTCGGGCTCCTCATCATTACAATTCTCCTCCAATCATCCCGCTTCTATTTTCCCAGAATTTCTGCTTCCGGGCACTTTCGACAGGAATCTCGCGGCGTTCAAGTCACAACTCCAAGAGGCCAGTGCTGCACGACGATTTTATCCACTGATGCCCGTTCACATTGCAAGGCGTTTGATCGAAAACTCATTCCCCGAGGTGATCGAAGAGTACCAATTTATCAGCCTAGAAAGCTTCGCGAGACACTTCGAAACGCAGTACGCGGTCAGCACAGTTGGACCAGCCGAGGACGCCGCTCGATGGGCGCTTGTTAACGCCATTGTCGCTCTATCCATGAGATTTAAGATAGCCGCTGGCTCTGAGCAAGAATTATCTCCGTTGATCCAGAGTTTCTACCAGAATGCGACAATGGTAGTTCATCAGCTTATCTTGCAGAATCCTAATCTCGTGTCAATACAGGCTCTTTTGGCCATGGCCCTTTTTTCTCGCGGGATTCCTGATGCACAAGCTTTCGTAATGCTGACGGCTAATGCTTCGCGTCAACTCGAAATCTTTAGCCGGAGGTGGTTTGGGGGGAGCTTCATGTTAGCCGCAGGCGAAGAATATGAGTTCCGGCAAGTATGTGAAGTTTCGAATAAACTGAGCCAGGAAGCCAGTGTTGTGATACTATAGGGACAAACTCCTCGTATAGTTTCGAGGGTGTAACATGTTGTAAAGTATGGGTATTTGTATTCTTGTTGCTTTTTTTACTGAGACGCATGGTTGCGGATATATTTGTATAAAGTTTATAGAGTTGCCAGCTCGGTTTTGGAATTTCATGGGTTACTTAGCCAAGGCAACATATGTATGTCTAGATCATAATTAATTATTACTCTATAGGGTAAACTTTGTGTTACGTTTCCGTAAAAAATCGGTATTAGTGTAGCGTTACTATCCGAATTAACTCCTCTTGAATTCAAAAAATACACTTCATGTGACAAATTTGTAGAGTTAGGCCTAAATGTATAATTCCAAGACCGCTCTTAATTTTAAACATCTTACAATAAGTGATAATATGTATCTGCCGTAGTCCTGACTTTCAAGACTAGTATTTGTCATAGATGATAATAAATTTCACCTGGCTATCTAGATCGATGATTTCTAGCTGGGATCTCGAGGATAACTGTACAGTCGAATAATTACCTGTTTAGCTGACATACCACATTATTAGAGATGATATTCCGAAAATGACCTAGGTACTTGATAGAGAAATCCGGGGTAGGAATTCCGTGTTTTGATTGGCTACCGACCGGGCTCCAGGTCCTTAGTGCTCAACAATAAGAATGCACTATCCAAGCTAATCCGGCCAGAACTTCAATCCCTCTTCAAGTAACAGCAATAAATAACCTGAATCCACACCCGTTCATCTATCCATCTATCAACCACGAGCGCGAAATCCATACTTGAGGCAAATTCGGAGCAGAAACACCGATAAGTCAACGACGATAAAATCAACATCACCGCCACCATGGCGCCAATGCCCAACGTAGACCACAACGTCCTTGAGCGTGAGCATCATTCCACACTCAGCGCATCAATCAACCCCTCAGGAACTAACACAGCCCTCCTCTCCTCACAGAGCAGCTCAAAGACACGATCCAATCACTGCACAACATAATGGTCCAAGTGACATCCTACGACAGCACAACGACATCGACCTCAACCCCCAGCCGCGCCCCCACATCGCGGGACGTCCTGGCCTCCGAGATCACGGCCCTCTCGCGCTCGCTCCAGACCCTCCACCGCACGGCGACGACGCGCACGCTGCCGCAGGTGCCCCCCGAGCTGGTGCAGTACGTCGACAACGGGCGCAACCCGGACGTCTACACGCGCGAGTTCGTCGAGCTCGTCCGCCGCGGCAACCAGCTCATGCGCGGCAAGCAGGGCGCCTTCGCGAGCTTCCGCGACGTCCTCGCCGGCGAGATCGAGAACGCCATGCCCGAGCTGCGCGACGACGCCGCCAGGGTCGTCGCTGCTACGGGGGGCACGGTGATGCGGAACAACAACAACAATAACAACAATAATAATAATAACAGCAATAATAGTAATAGTACGACTGGGGCTGGGACGTCGTGAGAGAGAATCTAAATTAAAGGAAGAAGAAAATATAAACTAAGGAAAAAAAGAGAAAAGGGAAAATGGTTGGTAAACCACGGCTTTTGAAAAGGATGGGAAAAGAGCAGTCAGTGGCTTGAGCTGATATGGTCTGCTGATTGGTCCGAAAGAGACTAGAATCACGGCATATCATGCATGCCTTTTCCTCCTCGATTTACTATGGATTAGGCGTTGTTGGGAATTCGTTTTTAGGCCGCGTTATGAAATGGGTCGCGTGCATTGACTGCATTTTGAGGGCATGGTATGGCGTTCTGACTCCCATTTACATACTGATGCACTACAAATAATATGGGATCCGGAAGTGAGATAGAAAGAATGCCATATGTACTACTAGGTCGACTATTGGTCGATATTTCCCAGGGCACAAAGCCTACAGATGAAAGGGAGCATAGCATTATTATCCAAATTTTCGAAATTCACCTATTGGACGAAAGCAACATGAGCCATCCTACGTTGGCCGAGTCTCTTCACTACGTTGGCCAGAAACCCACTTAACTGCATGCTAGTTCAGCTACCACCCAAGGGCATTTTTATCCTTTGTAGCACCCTTAATAAGTACATTTATTAAAGCATCTTTTTATTCTCTCGAAGCTTTTAACAAATTAGCTATAAACAGGTAGATAAAAAAAAAAAAAAAAAAACATTTGCGAGTTAGCTCTTTAGATTGTAGCGGCCGCGTATAGGTGCATACACCTTTCGAAATAGCTTGTACAACATTAAGAGTTAGTTAATTTAAACAGCTTTAATATATATACCTGGTATAGTTGATGTATCTACATAGAGTGAAATGACTTCTTGTCGGGTGGCTGCACTAACATGCGGCTAAGTGGGTTTCAGGCCAATGTAGTGAGAGGACTCGGCCAACGTAGTATGGCTCAGCAACATGACCTGATTCCTTAATTTGATTAGGTACCTCCCAACATACTAAAGTATACACCGCGGCTCTCCAACCATAGGAACGAGCAAGCCTTACCAGTACATAAATTCAGCGCTCGGCAACTTTTAATGTGTTTTTATCTTTCGATCTTTGCTTCTTTCATCTCTGATTCACGAGATCAGACAAAACTATGCCTTCAATAACTTGACAAGCTCGGCAACAACCGCATCACCCATCTCCTAGGTACCCACCTCACCACCGAGATCCTTAGTTCTGACACCGCCATCCAGCACGACTTCGACGGCCTTCTCAATAGCATCGGCCTCTTTCGGTAACCGTAGGGAATACCTCCACATCATAGCCACCGAGAGAATCGTGCCGATAGAGTTCACTATGCCCTGGCCTGAAATATATGGTGCTGAGCCTATTGCATATATCCCCGATTAGACCAATCTACCTTCAAAGCCGCATTTATGGATGGCGTGTAGAAGAGGGGGTGGGGGGCGGTTAGGTTAGGTTAGGTGAGGTTAGATTAGAATGCTATTACTGACCATGAATAGGTTCGTAGATGCCATTACACCTGCTCTTTCCGTCGGGGATACCGCTCAGACTCGCGCTAGGGTTGAGCCCGATGCTCCCGGGGATAACACTCGCCTCATCGCTGACGATATCACCAAATAGATTGCTCGTGACGACGACGCCATTGAGGCCGCGCGGGTTCTTGACCATGATCATGGCCGCGCTATCGATGAGCTGGTGATGCAGCTGCAGCTGCGGGAACTCCTTCTCCATGACCTCGGTCACGACCTGAGGGGGGTTATAGATCACGTAAGGAGTGCTTGTAGATGGATAGACATACACCACCGAGCAAGTGATCTTGCAGATTAAATTGAACTCCAGAGGAGCTGTTGGACTCGACAGCTTTGAGAACCTGATTTCTCTTCTGTTAGCTTGTCTTCTTCGAGAAAGAACAAGAGTTGCTCATTGAACTCGGTCATACCTTGACAGCTTCGGCTACAACCTCGGGACCGGAGTGGTCTCCTCCAAAATGAAAATATTATACGGCGCCATGGTGGGAAAGGGAGGGTGTGTGTTAATGAAGAAAAGGTAGATAGCCTCGTGAAGCGCTTCAGTGCAGGTAAGTAACTGAGTAAATGCCAATTGACAGTCGTGAAAGTACAATAACACACACAGTATAAATATAATTTCAAGATGGGCTGACTGTAAACACTTCGGGTCAAAAAGGTGTGTTATGATGATGTATGTAAATTGGTAACGAGTAGAGGAGTAGAGGGAGGAATAGAAAAAGAGCTCCGAAGCTGGAGCTCTGTAAAGCTCGACAAAGATTGCCCCGCGATCTAGAATCTTGGTATATTTGACCCCACCATCCGAAATCGGCCGTGTAGTTGCCGCTGAACGGCCGTGATGACTGGATAATTATTTTTATTTTTATTTTTATTTTTTTTCTAAACGAAAACGTGGGTTTCGAGTTAAGGAAGTAGACTAAGATGTGTACTGTTTACTTTCTCTTTACAGTTTTATGTGTCGGGTATGCTGTTGATGTTATCGTGTGATACCTAGGTAGTTTGAGTTGGTGGCATTGAAGCTTAGGTTTGGTTCATTGAGTAGTTTGTTCATTGAATAGTATAATTCACAGTTGCAGTTAGCCCCGTCTATGAGTAGTTGATAGATCGGCGCTTCGGATCAGACACGGCTGGCTCATGGAAAAATAATTACCGGCCTCTTCACATGCTAATCAACAGGTTGATGTCATTTCTATTACCACTAGAGCAAGTCAGGTTAGGGTGATCTCTTGACTGGCTATCTGAATACGGTAGACAGGCTGGCTGAACAAAACGAGGAAACTGCTCGACTTTAGAGCACTGAAACCCGGCTGTTGTGTAATCATCTTTATTCACAGTTTGCTAGTTCCGAATCTGAAAGCTATTCCTACTTTCCTTTGCTTAAGAATCTATCGCAGGGTATTGCGGGCTATGCGTTAGTAGTCCCATATCAGCTCCTAGCCACCATTTTCCATTGTACAAAAGAGACTCATCCACCTATTTATATCTGGGTTGCACGAGTTCCCATGTCATTCACATACCCCCGGAAGTAGTCGTCTAGCCTCGATTTCCCGCCATAGCAGCGACGCTTAAGCTACCGAAACGAGCGCACCGCTTTGTGTGCTATCGGAGATATAGTTGACGTGCGAAGGCTCGAAGAACCTGCGACGCTCCTTTGTACTCCACGACCACGCACACCCTGGGCGTTGGCGGTATTGGCACAGAATGCGCAAATATAGACTCGCGGCAACGTTTGTCGAGTGATCTTGATGCATTTACCATGGAGCCACATCTCACAAGATTCGCTAAAGACTTGCATATCAACAACCCTGCCAGATACTCGTATTCATCGAGAAGAGGTACCTACCATTGCACCATATAGCCATCTCCATTTATCTGGCTTAAGGTGGTGTTGCAAACACATCGAATTTGGTTCCCGCGGTCAGTTGACCCGTTGGGAATTGTAGAATTGGCGCTGAATGATGTGCCTGACATGTGCTGGTTGCTGGCATTCAAAGCTGGGACTCGTTTTTGACGATTCTCGCGTACTTTCCGCAGCTCGCTCATAGCATCGCCTCGGTTACTATTATTCACTGCTACATTCATCACCGTTTCGGCCTCGCTATCTGGATCGCCCGGGGAGGAGTTGGGTTCGGCATAGTAAATCCCGAGACTACTTGTGCTCTGATCACTGAAACTCCGTTGTGATGTATGGGAAGGGCGAATATATGATGGTGCTCTAGACTCGGGAAGGGTGAACGAAGAGTTCCTGCTCGGGATGACGATAGGCTCATCGTCTGTCGAGGAGGACTCATCTTCGGAAGACTCCCATTCCTTCCTCCTATTTTCTTTCCGACGGCGTCTGCTTGTCGGCGTTTGCTGTTCCTCGTCGACTATTACTGTTGTCTCGGCACGAGCCCGGCCTCGAGAATCGATAGTGAATCGTACCGAGGTACGTGTCCGAGGTCCGCTATGTTCTGGAATAGAACTCAAGCTCGAAAGCCGCTGATGTATCTTCAGTGGGGATGTTCGCCCACTGGTCCGGGAGCCTTGGGAGGCTGATCGAGCACTGCTTGGTGGGAGGCCATTACGACCAGTAGATGCCAGGCTGTTCAAAGCGCCAGCTCGACTGGCAGGTTTCCGCCCTCTGGTTTCGCTGGCGCTCCGAAGAAGCCCTGGACGACTTGAAGATAGGATAGGGGGGCTAATCGGGGCTCGCTCGTCCTTCTTAGCCTTGCCAATTTCTCTCGTGCTGGCTGAGCGCCGCACCTGTCCGCGCTTCGGCTCTTTTGCGGGCGGCGGCGGCAGCTGAGGGGACGGCAACGAATCCATTAATATAGGCTGTGCCATTGGATCAAAGGCAGCTAGCTCCATGTGCGACGAGGGAGGGCGTGTGAGTAGAAGGCCAGGATCCACACCGCCAACCGCATTGAGAGGCGCAAAGGAATCATTAGTAGGAGCTTGAAAGGCATGCGCAAACACAGGTGCCTCTGTCATACTTGTATCTACGTTTGGCATGGCAGTTGGCTTCGGCGCGAGCAAGCGTTCTCTCTTCTGTGGCAGGATTTCTGAATTTTTAAGTGGCATCACGCCCGTCTCCTGGAACATTTCATTGGCCTTTCCCCAATCTAATGAATCCATGGGCCTGTGATTAGTTTCGTGAAAAGAGTCGGCTACGGGAATAGAAAAATCTATGTCCATTCCACTCATGCCGGGGTCCCAAAAATTCTGGGTATCGTCGAACACGGGTGCCGCCGCAGGGGCCGACAGAGGCATCCCAAACATGTCTATAGGAGCACCGACAAAGCCGCCAAGCATATGTTGCTGCTGTGGCATGGCGGCCACGAATTCGCTTTCGAATTCCTCATGTTGCATACTGGTGGTTTGCGGCTTTGGAGCAAGCCGCCGTTCACTCTTGCGAGCCGACGGCGGAGGCGTGACTGTTTGAGGGATGGCGTTTACCAATGTTCCACGGCGAACCTTTTTGCCTAGCCTCTGCTGTGAATTGTTCGGGTAGTCCGGTTCCACGGGACTGGGAAAGGGACCGGCGGCGGTGGGTGACGAGGGCAGCCGACGAGACGGATCAACAGGGGGAAGAGGAAGAGCTGAGTTTGGAGAGTAGTGATTCACATGAGACGCTATCTCGACAGCAATGCTCTCAGCAGAGAGCAATCTCTTGTGACTAGGAGAGGGTTGTTGGTACGGTGTAGAGACAGGAAGCTCGGGAAACGGGCCTGCTGTGCCCCGCAGGTTGCCTGGCGTGGTATTGAAGACAGAGTATTCCTCGGCGAAGCGTGGGGTCCAACCAGAGAGATCGTCAAAGCTGCCCTGGTTGGTCTTCGGTGTCTCGAAGACGGCCGGGGGGAACTCGGCCGATGTGGGTGTTTCTTGAGGTGTAGGGGGAACGGTGTTGGGATCACCAAAGCTAGAAGAAGAAGAAGAAGAAGAAATCCATGGTCAGCCAGCAAAGTCAGCGAAGATAATGTGAAGTCAATATGAAGCCAATACGAAGCCAATACGAAGCCAATGAAGGAACAACGAGGTGGTCGTTTAGGAAATAGCTGGAATACCTAATAGTTGGTCTATCTGCACTCATAGCCAGATTGTTTTTCTACCTGCAAAGACTGACTCGGGCATAGCAAACAAACACCGACCAAAGCTCTTATTCCGGACCCAAACAACCGTTTAGGTGGGGACCGAGAGAACTAGATAGGATTGCTGGTATGGAGAGCGATGGCGACGGCAATGGCGATAGCGATGGTGATAGCGATGGTGATAGCGATGTGGTGTCTTCAGAGCCGAATAGGTCTTCTACGGTCGTGGTCTATCATTTGCACATTATATTTACAGTCGTAGAGTGTGAAGATCATAAACTCTGCATGCCCGAGACACACACAGCTATACGACAAACAGCTTCCGCTTAGTTTGATGTTGATTCTAAAACCGTTTCTAAGGGAACGAAGGTCGGTAAGTAATCAGGTTGGGAAAAGTGACACACCAATTAAATAAGAAACATTAGATGATCATTAGTTGAAAGAGTTGACCGGTTGGCTACAGAAAAAATAAAAATAAACTAAAATAAAAAGGCTGAAAAGGGACGGCGATAAACTGCCAGATGAGACAGATGTGTTAAGCGGTCGCAAAGCTTAGGTAGGTACCTAGGTAGTTGGAGGCTTAGAGAGGGAGACCAGAGGCTAGGGCGCCTAGACTATACCTACCTTAGGTACGGTAGGTAGGGCTAAGACTCTTAGGTACTTATACGGTACCTGAGGTACTGTAGTCACTAGTGCAGGCAGTACAGTAGCCTACGGGTAATATTGAGGGAGAAGGTCTGTGCAACAACGGCACTTTCGTTTTATGAAACGCCGAGCTTCTTCTCTCAAATCGGCCAACTGGACTTTGTTGTCCCAGGGATGTTAGACCAATGGCAAAATTCAAAGTTGGTAAATGAAGTAGAACCAGTACGAGGCACCCTTCGAACTTAATTTAGTCCTACAAACCGATCTGGACAGTACTCAGGTGGTGTAAGAAGATTGGGGCAGACTGCGGCTCTTTCGCTCCTCGAATCCAAGAAAAACAGGCGGCATAAGCCAAACGTTCCAGGAAAGGAAAGCGTCCATCTGCAAACCCCCATCATCACCCTCCATTGGCTCTTTTTTTACTGGATGCGGGAGTCTCAGGGAAACCCGAGCGCGTATGTCAATGCAGGGGAAAGGAAAAGAATTCGACGGGGCATGAAAACTGAACTGATCCCATGCGAGTTTGGGGATCATCCTAGCAGCAAACGCCGCTTGTTGATATAGTTCCGAAGATATGACTGGACGACATGCTCTAGCGCAGAGGAACACCTGCTCTTACTACGACGGACGATGACCGACACATGCTCAAATAGGCGTTGAGTATCCGATGAATTAGTTTGTCGACTTAACATGCTAGCCAGATTCACCAACGAGACCTGTATGTGGCCTTCAATGGCCTTGGTCTAAAACTGCTGTTGGTTGTATATGAAAACAGTTGTTGGCTGTATGTTTCTTCTGGGGTTTTCTGCCTACTTGATCAGGTCCACAACAGCAACTCATAGGGCTTGGTCTTGCTGACAGTGAGATGACAGTCTACCCCGGCTCGGGGCATCATCCCCGATTCAATCCCGCGCCAGTCAAATAAGCAACAAGAGCCTCGAGCATTTAAAGATCATATCAGCCGTTCGGCAAGAGGTGGGGGCCGATTACTACTACAGCAACCATTTTCTTGCCTATTCACATCCGAGATGCGAGTGGGAAGACCGAGGTTAACAACAGAAAAATAAGTATGTATCACCGGACAGAGATCGAGCCGGCCAGCCATAATGCAAAAGCCGTCTATGGGAATTGGCAATGGACAGCATGGCAATCCAAGCGATGACGCTGCAGGAAGATGGAATTCGTGAGTCAACAACCCCATCGAGACCATACTTACAGGAGTATAGTACACACTGACCCACGGAAGAAGCTAGGATGGATAGATAGGCTAGCGACCGCCAGGCAGGAACAGGCAGGTATACCCCCAAAGTATGGCCAGCTCTCTTTTTTGGCAGGGGAGTTGACGTTGGTCTGGAAAGTCGCCAAATGACTTCGATTTGGGACGACGGAGATTGCGAATCGCCGTGGTCAGTAGTACAACAATTAACTAAGGTGACACGACGTTTAACCACTTCCCAAACACGGTACTCACCGACAGAAAATGGTGCTACAAGCCACGAGAGTTGAGGTGCACAAGATTGAGGCATCTTTAAAGGTGGCTGGGGCCGGCCGTCGCCGTCCCGCTTGAGCTGAAAAGTCGTGCATATCACTGCTGCTGATAGGACCGCATACCTGATAACTGGGTTCCAACGAGCTTGGAGATGGCCTCCTATAGTAGTCACACTCTCTTGAGCCACTACCATTGATCGATACCAATTGTGGCAGTGGAGACCTCTGCCCTCCTGTGCTGCCTTGGCTGGTTCTGCTTGGTCGTCCCAGCACCAGTCATCTTTGTGCCACAACAACCAGAACGAGACAACGGCGACGTGGGGTCCTCCTTACTCTGAGCCTTGGCAAGACAAGCTCCGAGTCGGCTAGACATGGCTGATTGGGAGTTTGGGAGGGGCACAGCCATATTTCTGGGCGAGTAGGATTGCCTTTTCCGACAGTTCATGGTTGTGAGCTTCAGAGTTACCCCTACTCGACATCTCTGAGCGCCAGATGCCCGAATAGCCGAGAAAAAGTGGCTTGGTGTGCGATGCACATCTGCAATCTGCAAAATTAGTATATTGACGAAACGACGACAATATTACCAGTAGATGCTGTAGAACGCCTACAAGTATGAAGAAAAGGGAAAAAACAACGCAGAGTGACGCCATTTATTTCCCCGAGCATAGGCAAGCTCTCAATCCTATTGGCTGATGGAGGTTTCTAGTACGACTGAGACTAATCCCAAATAGTCTCAATTAAACCCCCGCATCTCCCTAAATAGCAACCCCTCCCAACCCCCTTTCCATAGAGCTCCAGGCACCCATGAAGGAGTTTAAGTACCTCAGTAGCTTATTTAGACCGAGTCGATTTCTCCTAGGGCTATCTACCTATGTATCTGTCTATTTCGTTATTCCCGCAGGGAGAGCACGGCTCAGCACAACTTTCCTACATAAATCCGTCCCTATATATTGAAAGGGGGGGGCAGATGCTATACAGAAGCCAAAGAAGCCAGAGAAGCCGATATAGTTGGTCAACGCCACGAGCAAGTCTACTTACATACAATACGAGAAACATCACTTCTAAACGCGCTGTTTGTTGGAGTATGGTAGCAGTGGCAATTTCGCAGATTCATGCGCTATCGCTCACCAATACAAAGAACCGCACAATGGGGGTATGTGTGTGTCGATACGACCTCGGTCGACTACCTTGGGCGTAAGCCACCCTTTCATCCTTCGGCCGCCAAGACACCGGGGCATGCAGTTACCGCCAACAAAGGGAGCGAGACATGACCATATACCAGTAGTAGTGTAGATGCTTAGGTAGATAGGCGTATTGGTGGCGACTGATTATTTCCCGGTAATTTGGGCGCCAAGACGGTATACTAGTCGTTTCCGACGCCCGTTGGTTGCGCCGACAGAGCCTTATATAGACATCTGCTTGTAACTTCAGTAAGTAATAAGGGACTTTAGAGCCAGCGCCAACATCCACGATAGTTCAACGGTGCCTCGTGCGTATGCATACATTGTGAATTGTTTGTAAAATAGACAAGTGATTCCGTGATTCCGTCATTGCCAAAAAGAAAGGTCATAGGTAATCACTCTGCTTCTACCCGATGAGTATACATACATCCGAGACAGAACAGCTATGAAATGAAAATACAAGAATTGGTTCCGTTGCGCCGTATTCGCCTAACTCATGAAATGCCACCAAAAATTGCCCCCAAAGACGTGGGGAATATGTTTGTACAATCCATAGAGAGATAGATACACACCGCTCGGTTTATTGTAAGCGTAGGGAAAAAAAAAAAAAAAAAAAGAGATCTCGCGTCAAAATCACAAATCACTAGAAGTTCACATCGCCGGGCTGAACATGACCCCCCCACGGCACCATCGAGCCCGCCATCGGATTCCCACCAAACGACGCCGACAGCCACGCGGTGCCGTCGTCGGGGAGCACCGGGTGCTGCGCCGCGAGGAAGTCAAAGTCCATGACGGGGTCCACGTCGGGCATGACGGCGGCCTCGGTCCGCCGCGCCTGGAGGACGCTGTTCAGGATCTCCTTGACGCACGGCCAGGTGTCCTTGATATCTTCCATGGCCTGTATGACGAGGTCCAGAGACCGCGACGTCTCGGCGTCGTCCCAGGGGAGATGGTCTAGCTGGCGCCGCATGAGGATCGAGCCCGCGGCCGTCGAGAGCGTCTGCACGAAGTCGAGGGGCAGGTGCTTATACGAGTAGAACCGGCCGTAGGTCCGGAGGAGCCTGAGGATGGCTCCGAGCGACTCGTAGCATATCTCGATGTCGTCGCGGTCGAAGCTGGACTCGGGTTTTTGCAAGAGCTGGCTTGGAGGACGGTGGAGGATGGTCATTACTGTATGGAAGAGTAGACTTGGTGTGGTGTTTTATGTCAGTTCTTGATTTAATCCCCTCCTCGCATAATATCAGTACGAGATTCAGTAAGATACGTACTGGAGATGGTAGACCCATTGAGGAAGTTGATTGATCGTCCATTGGTTCCAGTTCAGGTTATTCGGCAAACTGGCAAGCCACCTCGTGAGGGAAACGTGAATCCGCGAGATCGTAGCCGCGACGACGGGGCCGCCGGCGTTGATACGACGGTTCTCGAAGACCTCGGTGATCATGTTATGCACGATGCGGTACAGCTCTATACGATAGATGAGTGCGTTGACGAGGCTCGGGCTGTCCTCGAACGCCGTCACGGACGTGCCCGGGGCGATGTAAATATCGAGCAAGTTGGCCCAATCCGAAGGGTAAGGGATTTTCTGGGTTCCGCGCACGTCCGATGCTTGTGGGTAGAGAGCCGGCGGTCGGCCGAAGAATAAGCTCAGCTGCTTGTCTACTACGAATGACGCCCAGTAAACGCGCCGGAGGATCTCTCGTTCCACGTCTGGGTCCTGGGCGGCGGAATCTGGTGGGCTATGCCAGTTAGTAGGATCTAGATGAAGCCCCATCTCATCTGTCGATGCTAGTAGTTAGTATTTGGTCAATAAAAGGTTAGGTATGTTGTAAGGGCATATATGGTGAAGGCCGAGATCGCTCAGCTAGGTGATAAGCGATCTTCTGGTCTAAAATCTAGTGATGTAAGAGAATAAATGACTTACGCGCGAGGCGAAATGCCATACCGCAGAATAGCCATCCTTTGGAAGCTCGACCTCGACCGATTTCGAGCTGACCAAGCAGGATTAGAGCTTGTAGCACCGTGAGATCGGGATGGTTCAAAGACGGGTATAACAACGCTTGGGCTTGGTTGGCGAAGATGTCAGAAAGAAGGGACTCGTTCGTGGCGAGAGCCCCTGTCGCACAGATAGCGAATAGTAACAAGTCCGAGTAGTATCGCCCACCTCCAGTGTCATAGTCCCTGAGGAAGAACTCTCGGTAGATACACATGCTGCACTGGTACTGATGCTTGAAAAATGCAGCCATCAAGCGCTGGGAGACGTCGTCATGCGCAGCAAACTGAATCAGGTACGAGTTCCAGAGTTGTTGGCCGAACATGACTTCCGTCATGCTTGTTGAGGCCGTCTCAGCATCAAGCGTCGAGTCGGGACCTGCTTCCGGGCCACGGATATGGTACAGACTTGTGCCTCCGTAAAAATGCGCCGAACTGCCGGATCTCGTCTTTCGAAGCTGGCCCACACGTGCCGGGGACACCCGTTCCCCGTCATCTTGTCCGTCGCTGCTGGCCACCGTTTTGGGGGAGGAATTTGACGCGGCCTCGGGCAATGTCAGTTCGGTAACGCTGGAGAATTCATCGAGCATCTGCTGACGTTTCTCATCATCACTAATGGCAAGCTTCTGAATAAACGTATCTAGAGACGCAACTTGGGCCTCTAATGCCTGCACATAGCTTTTCGGGGTCGGCCTTATGGGAGTCAATGTCGGCAATGTACTCAGAGTAGACGATATAACTGGTATTGCCCAGCGGGATAGTTCGCTTACCTCTGTTTCTCTCCAGTCCCTACGCGTCTACACTCAACATCCGCCTTACGACATTTAGAACAAGGTTGACGGCGGTCGCATTTGATCTTAGATCCTATCCTGTTAGAAAATACCTGATGCTATTCAAATTCAAAGGAACTGCTTAACTTTACCTTCCTTCTCCTACATCGTGCACAAGCAACCGACGTAGTCTCGCTTACGGGGCTCGATGCATCCATCACCAGTTTCCCCATGGGCAGCTATTGATGATGGTACTGTAGCTAAGTTATGATGTGGCGAAGGGTCTAGCGGAAGTTGACGAACTCTCGGTGGACCTGTCTCCTCTTAGAGCGTAACAAGTGCTCGATCGTTTCCAGATAGTCGGGACCTACCAGAGCCTAAGTGGGCTCTTAAGTGGGATGGGATTATATAACAGTCTGGCTGAATTCTGCCTATCGTACGCCCAGACGAGCCAGAGTCATTTGGTATTGCCTACTAGGCGTTCAGGGTTCAGCTCTGTGAGATGACCCCACGCCGACGGCGGTGGAAGTCCGTTGCCCGCTCCACAATCCACCGGCAGCACCAGAGAGATATAAGTCGGGGCTGAATTGGGCCGCCACTAGATATATAAATCATAAATCGCTAGGTTAGTAGGGCTGTAGTTATTCAGCTTGACACACCAACCTGCACTTGTAACAGCCTGACCGTCATCATACTATACGCCCGTCTAGGAGTCAATATGTCAGTAATAGTCACGACTGCACCAGAGCCTCACGCACTAAAAACCGGGAGGGACGTCCGTCTATATGCGCGGAGCCGTCCATGTCCCAATACCTCTGGACTTGCACCTACATATCTTCAAGCGAACCTAATCATCCTACCATCAAAGTATGCTTCGGACTTTCGACTTCTCTGCGCTAGAAATCCCGTGCCCTGCCCCCTAATCGCGGAATCATCCAAACCAGGACGATGGGATTCCGTACAGTCTCACTTGCCAGGGCTCGACGGACGGGCGGTGCTTATTGATGTCGACATCAGAAACGACGCTCCCAAGTATAACGTCTATAAAAACTCCCAACTGGTCAAGCCGGATTGTTCAAACATCGTGGACGAGTGGACCGACGACCATGTAGCCTTTTTGATCGGGTGTTCCTTCAGCTTCGAATCTGCACTCGCAGCAGCTGGACTGACGCCGCTTCACACGAGCCTGAAGCGAAACGTACCGATGTATCGTACTGCGATACCACTATCCCCTGCTGGTGTTTTCACCGGTAGTACCTTCGTCGTGTCGATGCGGCCGTATAGATCGAGTGACGTTGCCAGGGTGAGAGACATCACTCGAGCTTTTTCTGCGACTCATGGCGAGCCCATTGCCTGGGGCTGGGAGGCTGTCAAGGCTTTAGGAATTGCGGATATCGACACTCCGCAATGGGGAGATGCACCCCAAACCCCGGATGGCGCACCACTTGGACAATTCTCAGGCTCTGATGATTTAGTTCCGGTATTCTGGGGGTGCGGAGTTACGCCACAGGAAGCGGTGATGAGAGCGAATCTAGAAGGTGTTGTCATGGCACACTCGCCTGGGCATATGCTGCTCCTTGATTGCAAGGATTCGGACATCGTCTCGCAATAAAGTCTGGAGAGAAGGCAAATCGGCGGGTGTGCCTTACAGTCTTTCATTTTATTCATGAGTTATCTTCTTTTGGACACTCGCAAACAAGCGCTGAAATATTTATTCACGAGGAATTCGGTCGAGGCGTTAGGTTTTGGTAAGAGCATTGTAGTCTGGGAAATTCTAAAGAGTATTAAATGGTGCTTTTATATGATGGGATTGGGTAAGGGGTTAGAGTTTACTGCCTAGGCACTTGGGTAACTCTACTTGTAGGTTTCTGCTTATACTCTTATATGGCATAGCATATGATGGAAGACTATAATCACGCAGCACAGAGGAGTGCTAAACCTAGTGGCGAATGCTGGTAATTAACATGTAGAATAAGACGTAGAAGCCGATCGATCTTATTGGGTGCAATTCTACTTCAGACCTGACATGCTTCGTATGTTCTAGGTTCACATGTAGAAGGTTGCGGGCTGTGAATCAAGTCGTGATGGAGAGTTGACGACCGAATACCTAGGTCAAGCTTCGGACTGGTGGTATTCAAGTGCCCTGATTGATGTGGGAATAGTATGTCGTGTCTGTCCTATCCACTAAGTAGTAACTAGTCTAAGCCAACACGAGCACGCAAGTTCTCTATAAAACCCCCTTCTCCATTCATTATCTCTACCTACAACTTCAGTACTCTACCGAACCTACATAGACTAGTACCAACCAGTCCCCTTACCTTACATGGCCTAGCGGCTTTATCTACAGACCCAGTTTGTCTGAATCAAACCCGTAATTCAATAGGTTTGCATGCTTCTCCTATACACTTCACATCAAACAACAGTTCGCTTTAACCATTCACTTCCTTTCCTCCCTTCTCACGAGAGCTAGCTCTGAAACTATGGCTGTCTGGCGCCCATTGACTCTTGATGACATCGAGGGACTCGTGCGTGTCGCTGATGTGGTGCACTCCGAATTACCAGAAAGCGACTTCGTCTTCGCGGAGCGGGTGAGGCTCTTCCCCGAAGGCTGCCTGGTACTTGAGGAAGATGCCAGAGTCTGCGGCTATGCTATTTCGCATCCTATACGCCACGGCCAACCACCAGCTCTCGATAGTATACTTGGCGAGATAGCATTAGATGCAGATCAGCTTTATATACATGACGTTTGCGTCTTACCTGACTTTCGAGGACATGGTTATGCTGCGGAGGCTCTCAAGAAGCTTCTTGCTATCGCCGAGCGCTACACTACGACATGCCTCGTGTCTGTGTATGGCACTACGCCCTTCTGGGGTCGTTTTGGCTTCAGGCCACCCGATGACATCGATCCCACTTTGTCGGAGAAGATTCGTGGTTATGGAGACGACGCGGTCTATCTCGAGCGCCGCAATGACAACTAAAACCATTTCTCGTCGCCGGCCCCGCAGGAATCATAGTAGATTATTTTGGGACCGAGAGTCAAACAAATTCTATGCTGCCCCTCATCCAAAACCTAACTCAGTACTCACTTAACTACTTACTTATAGTATGAGAGACTTCGATGATTGGCCTGTCACACTGGGCGAGTAATCTGGGCAATTGGAAAAAAAAAACTCAAAAAAACTCAAAAAAACTCAAAAAAAAAAAAACTCTCTTGTGATTCACGGTGCGAGGAATGAAATTTCTCACAGTGAACAAGAATCCTATGTGCATAAATCATTCTCAGAGCGAGTTCATTATGTCGGGTCTTTCCAACACCCCCGGTAACATCCGATGTGCTCTTGCGACCCGGGCGATGGGAGCACCAACAATGTACCTGCATATGCTTGTCTATCGGTGACTTGACCCTATCACTCACAAATACCTTCGAGGATGATTAAGAGACTCTATCAATCTTTTTGGTTTCAAGATTAGCCCGTAGCCCTTACCGAACGTTGACTAACAGGCCTACTCATTACCTCATGTAACCAGTACTGCGAATAACCAAAGGTTGTCTGCACAGTACACTAACAGTACCATGAGAATATTGAACCGTCAGGCGTTAGAGAACTAGGTACCTACTACCAGATACTTAAGGTACCTTAGGCCACCTAAGTAGGTACCTAAGGTAGGTAAGTAGTAGGTAGTGTAGCTTACTTATAGGGAGCTTAGCACCAGCCTAAGAAACACTATACGTAGTACAGCCCCGATCCTTCGGCGCTCGGAATCCCTGATCACTTGATATACGCCGCAAATCATACCACCATCAGCTCATCAGCTCATCGACGAATCTCATGGCTCCTAATTACTTACTTACTAAGTAGTACTTAGTAACGAGAATTTGGCGGGCGTGATACCACTGTGTTGGGTCAGCAATACGATAGCTTCGGTATTTAAATCGAAAAATTTAGACAGGCAACCGTATTCACTTCATTACGATGACGAGATAAATATATTTTCTTCCTTGATCGATGCGCAATCCAATCTATAGTAGCAGACGAAACCAATCAATATTCGCATCGTCGCCCAAATTCCACCGCCAACATGCCTCCGATGCTACGGCCGATGAAGCATATTGATCGCAAAGATCTATATACCAATCTTGAGACTAGAATTCAATATTTGCACTCATTCCTGGATTTCAGTTCGCGTACGTTCTGAAAGAGAGCTATACCGTAGACCATCTAGACACTAATATACTTGTAGGAGATATTGAAGCCCTAATATCGGGTTCTAAATATATCAAGGCATTGATTCCCGCTTTGGTGAATATAGTCTACCATAAGCTATTGCAATACGACATCACAGCAAGAGCGTTCCAGGTGAGTAAACTCGATTGATTCTTCCTTATCCTTTCCCTTCATCCGTCCCGCTCCAGAACTCAGCTTTTGCCCCCACAATCAACCGCCGGCTTTGACAGTCGGGAACATGGCCCTTCCTTCTCAGAACTACCAGACCTTGGGAATAGCCTCAACGCCATTTTCGGTCTTCACCCCGGTCTTCGTGGGCTAAAGTTGGATGATTCGGACCCAGTTTCCGTTTTCTAAGATGCCATATCTTCCTCACCTTTCCCCACTACTTTCTTTAATGACAGTCTCTTCTGCTTAAGAGAATACCTGGACTGTGATTAATGTCGTTTTACTAGACGAGGAGTACGAGCTATGAAGGACCTGTTGATAAGAACCTCACCGATGACAGTCCTATTATTCTACATCGCAAGACCTTCTTGAGGGCTTACTTAAATAAGCTATGTTCCGACCCCTCTACAATGGAGTTCTGGTATTACCTAGATAAGGTCGGGTGAGTGCAAATCCGCGTCTAAGATCTAGGGCACACTATTCATATATCTCCTAGAATGATGCACGTGGGAAGGGGACGTGAACATCCCCTTCACATTGAGTATGTACATATAGGCGCATGTCTATCATTCATTCAAGACACCCTCACAGAAGCGCTTCTTTCGCATCCACGCCTACGAATGGAGAGGAAGGTAGCTCTTGTCAAGGCATTGGGCAAGGTAATCTGGATACAGAATGACTTATTTGCTAAGTGGTGGTATGTACCATCCCGAACATTATGTTATGTTTAAGCTAACGATTATCTAGTAAGTGTATTGCTATTACTCCTTTTGTCTATAATCGGTTGTCCTTTCAACTGGACCTTCGAATTGGTAAGTTGATAAGAACCTAAGGTGGCATGCTTACATTTGATAGACGTTCGGGACGGCGACGAGTTCGCAGACGAAGCCGAAGCTCCCGAGATTGAGCGAGAAGGATATCTCTTTGGAAAGAGAATGCTCGACGACCTCGAAGAGGAGGACGAGTCCGGTACTACGAGCGCCTGCCCATTTTCTGGGTTAGCGAAGGGTGTAAGTGCAGTAAGCCTTGAGAATGGAGAGGGTGACGCATCAACAGACACGCAAGCCGATGAGGAAGAAGCCGCTGGGTCCTCTACAAAGGGCTCCCAATAGAGCGAGCATCAGCTACCCATGCCGAATTTACCATGTATCATTACAAAAGCATCGTATTTGGATACCTCTCATACTTATGACATAAGTCCGACGTGAATATATCGATTCTTAAACCCTTATGACGATCGGCATCCCGCGACTTAGATAGGCGAAGGCAGCGCGGTATGTCCTTCGCAGTTTCTCGAGGGGGTTTCGAACATTGGTTACGAATCGGTATAACCAAGGTTTGTCTAAGTCGCTATCGCACATGCTCGGACCGAAGCTACACGTGTAAAACCTATAGTTCGCATATGTTACATTGCAACGGTAATCGATTCATTAGTCTTGAAAAGAGCGTCATAGGGACACTTGTGGAAGCCTAAATGACTAAGAGATGTCCTACCGAGAAATTGTTTTGCAATTGAAGATCGTTGGCATATATTTTAGGGAAGTATATTAAGAGTGATCTTACCAGAAATTCACCCTGGGCAAACTACCAAGGACATCATGCCTATTAAAGAAAGAAGCATCTTAACAGCCGGCAGCGCACACTCCCTCGTCTTGATTACGGTAATAGACTCCTTAAAGCTTTTCACGTATAAGCACGCCGATCGAGTTACAAGATATGCTATTCAAGATATATGATTCAAACAGCCGCACAAGAGCGGATTTGATGCCTCATAAGTCTTAGAATATCCTTCGCTAAAGAATCTCATTTGAGATTCGTTGTCTTAATTACCACCATATAGACGGAGCATTGCTAAATACATATATTTATGAACACTATTACGATGAACAGTGTTACTTGTAAACTTAACTTTTAACTCTGAGTCATATTTACCTCGTTTAAAAAAAAGACGTTCGATCTATGTCACGTTATTTCTGAAGACAGGATAGACACAAGTGCAACCCGAAGTTCTGTTTATTGGCTTTCAATACGTCTATAGTTACATTGTCAAAGGTTGATGAATCATTTTGGACAAGTACGCGTATTAGTAACAAATCAGTGCCCGAGTATGAAAATGGGAGCAACAAGACTGCTCTTTCATGATCTTCAACAAACAATACATCATCGTCTTGGAAACAGTTGCGCGTCAGGACTCTTCCCTCCGGGAATAAGTACTTTTATACTTGTATGATAGAAATAACCTGCATCCGAGAGTATAAAGACAGATGCATCTTCTCGCTTTGAGGAGAGATAGGCTACAGTCAAATCTAATCATAGGTTTTCTATTCCTATATGAAAGGTTATTCCACAACTTTCAACGCTCACAGACTGTTCTTCAGGTCTTTCTAATCCTCGACCCAATCCAAAATGATGTTCATCGTAACTCTGTTTGCCGCCTCGCTCGCGACTTCAGCCCTTGGATTTCCTATCTTCCCGCTACCCTGTTCATCGTTCTCCGGCACGCCATGTGCTTGTCCGCTCGGTACTGATTACACCGAATCGGTTACGACCGCCCTTATCGGTGCCAGAGCAGCTGATGTTGGATTTGTCACTAATGATTGTAAGTAGAATGGATGAACATGCCTTGTAGCTAATATCTAATGCCGGTTGCAATACAACTAGTCTTCAACCCTTCGTGGACGGGACTTGAGCCTTGGATGGTACAAGGCCCAGATAATGTCCCTATATTCTCTATCAGAGACTTGAATGAGTCCACGTTAGTTGGGAATTATGTCTTCCGACAGCGTGTAAGATTCCCAATGCATTAGCTGCGAGTAACACCAACTGTGTTTACTCATTCTCATACTGCCTCTAGCCTCGAAGCTAACGTTCTTCTCTCCCCCTGTAGCTTACGTTCAGACTCGAGTATCCTGATGGCTCGTTTGAGCAGAGATACGAGCAGAAAGGGGACATTCCTTATTACTCAGGCAATGGCTCATTCAGCGGGCTTTGGGTTACGCTGAAGGGTGATCGGATCTTTGAGAATGAAACCCTCTTTCGATTCTCCAGTTACTCTTGCGAAACTGGGCACCCTCGAAGTAGGAATCACTCTTTACCTTCGTCTTTTACCCTCGCAAGGACACGAACAATTGACAGTTTATAGGTTTTGCGGCGTTTCGTGAGAGGGCCTTGAATAATGTGACTACTATACTCCAGGCCGCGGGCATGATCCACGGCATCAGCACGACCCCAACATCGGTTCAGTTTTTCTAGGGACTACAAGGTAAGAAAAACTGCCTGGCACAGGGGTGGGTGGAAGTGCGGAATTGAATTTGAAATATCACTGGGACACTTTTCCTACTAGCATACCAAACTCACACCTACAGATTACTCCGGATTTCATATACATGTCGGACAAGGTCCTAAAACTTGGCTTGGGGAAAAGTTGGCCCGATGAGCAGTTCGCAGAAAGGAGAACATCCGAAATTGACATATATTGAAAATGTACCCTAGTTTTGAGCTAATAATTTCCTTCTTCATTCATTATTCCACTACCGCTTCAGCCGGGAGAGTAACCGTACTGAATAGTATGTATACCATCACATAACAACTTAGCTGTCTTGTCAAGCGCCAAGACGTAACTCACATTCCGACAGTGAGCAGTAGAGAAACCTAATTAGGAAGGTATACGCACGGGAGCAACAACAAGTAAAACAAACGTAAGAAAAAGTTAATGGTATTATATGTCGAAACATTCACGAACCTATCAGACTCGCCTTTTTAAATCAGATTATTCTATTATTATTCCAGTATCAAATGCGTTACTCGTTATACTTCGTTGTGTACCGATTAAGATTGAGATTCTTTCAGATCACTCCTTTCCTTGACCAATTCGGATACTGCCGTACCGGTCTCGGTCCCTAGATTCGCAAATCCCTCGATTACACCCTGTCTATCATTAACCGACATCTCTTGGCTCATCTTGAATTTGCCTTCTAATCGTTCGAGTTGAATTTCAATCCCGATGATATTCGTCTGCAGCAGTTCGATGAAGCGTTCCGGCGCGTCCGAGACTTTCCATGATCCTTGTTTCCCAGCAGTCCCCGTATAACCCATTACAGAAGTTTCAGCGTGCTCCGAAAGATCGGATATCTGCTTCGATAAAAATGTTATGCTCTCATCTGACTTGTGATCCCAGTAGATCTTCGCGCGGCCGTATGCTTGCACGGCCGCATAGTTCCACGTTGGCACAACCTTTCCCGTCGATGGCTTGGTCTCCGTGTAGAACTTGGGCGTGACATAATGCTGAGACGGAGCTGTGAAAAGAACCAAAACCTCTTCTTCCAGAACATTAGGCGTAGAGGCTTGGCTCGCTTGTGCAGCCTCAATTAGGACTTTGCTTTGTGGGTTCTGCCGTGCGATGTGGCCGCGAAGAACCCCGAGCTCCTCTTCACTATTCTCGTCTTTCACATCGAGAAGAAACGGAATATGACTCGAAAGTATGAATGGCGCAAGTTTCGAACGAATAGCTGTCGTAAGGATCCCTAACGGGTTGTCGTGGATGAGTCGTCGCAACACCGGGATAGACGTTTCCGCATGAACGCCGCGAAGATACATCGTGAAGACTGTCGATACAATGCCGAGCGAGAGCAGAAATAGAGAAGGATAAGATGATTGTGGTTTTTATTTAAGTATCCCCTCGCAGCAGACTTATCCTGGGGTGGCCCATTAATTTACACATAGTAAGGCGATGCCGGCGTATTGACAAGAAGGGCGCATTTGGCCGGAGGTTTTCTGCATTACGTAGTAATAATAACAGAAAACCTAACGTTAACGTTAGACGGACTGACACGAGAAACGAAGTAGAAGGACTTAAAAGGGGTTTAAGGAAGGAAAACCTTTTAGGTTAGTTTTACCTAAATAGGCTAATTATATATCTTGCAATTCCAAGGCCTCTGGTTAGCTATATAGCCTATATTTTCCACTTTATTTCACTTTTTGGCCGGAGGTTTTTTGCATTACGTAGTAATGATAACAAAAAAGCTAACGTTAACGTTGGACGGACTGACACGAGGAACGAAGTGGAAGGA
>MU380336.1:0-43050 GCA_022495085.1 Xylaria sp. FL1042
CTCATACAAAATAGGTATGAAACTGGTGTATCCACCACACTAGCCGTTATAGGCTGTAATATGCGCTCATTACGCAGATACCCCATAAGCTCCCTTTTGTAGCCTAGCCTGAAATCACTAAATCCAACAAATTAGCCTATTTAGGTAAAACTAACCTAAAAGGTTTTCTTTTCTTTAACCTTTTTTAAGTTCTTTTATTTTATTTTTTATATTAGTTTATTTAACGTTAACGTTAGGTTTTTTATTATTATTACTATATAATATAAAAAACCTCTGGCTATAATTAATAATATTTTATTTATAAAGTTATAAGCTTTTAAGCTTATAACCAGTTAAAATATAAGGTTAATGTGCAGTATTTCTTATTGCATTAAAGAACTAAGTCTAGGTATAGTGTGGTAGGATGGTACCTTTATATATATAGTGGATGTGTGTGGGTCGGATGTACCAACCACCGTAGTCTACCAGCCTCCCGATTTCTATAAGGCCCGGTGCGTTTCACAATGGCGTCCCCAGAGCGCTTAATCTTCGGCACATGGCCAGCCCCCTGGGCAACCGGGGTGAATCCAGCAGGAGCAGGGATAGTGCCCGTGGTGGTGACGACAGTGATGGCACTGCTTGTCGAGGTAGCCGTATCGGTTTCAGTGTCCGTCTCGGTCACCACAGCCGTGGAAGTCACAGTAATGGTTGCCACGTCGGTGTCGGCGGCACCCGTTGTGATCTCAGTGACGGTGCTGGTAGTGCTCACTGTGGTTGTCACGGGCGAAGCGCGGACCGTCACAGTGGGTGTGCGAGTTGACGTGAGTGTGAGGGTGACTGTCTTCTTCTGAGTCCTGGTGTTGGTGGGGACATAGCGAAGCTGGGGAATTGGTCCATAGTTGGTGATGCACGCAACACGGTATCATGAAGTATAAGTAGATGGCATTAATGTTACCGAGGTTTCAGAAATTACTAACCTGGATGGAGGGTTTGCCGCTATCGTCGCTACGACGCTACCTGCGAGAGCAAGAGCAGAGCCGATCTTGATGATTTGCATATTTTTGACATAGCGATGATGTTATGCGTTGAGTTTGATGTTTGACACTCTGCCAGCGCTGGATCTTGCGTGGAGTGACACTCGCATTTATATTTCATTGCCCTCCTCGCCCTTCAAGGTTATTACTATATCGAGATCGTGCACCGGACCCGACGCTCAGGAACGCGGTGGAGTTCACGTACCGGCCTAGTCCAGCCTGGGTTGATCCATAGAAAACACAGCTCGTTAGCCTTGTATGAGCTGAACTCACCGAGAAAAATAGTACAACAACCGGATCTGACGCTATTTTGAAAATTGTGGGGGTTTGCTGGGTTTGGGGTAGATCTGAAGATCTGAACCCGGCCGCCTGGGCATCTCCACCTGGATCTCGACCAGACTCGCGAGAACTCGGTCTTTCTTCCTCCCAAAGCGGTTAGCAGCTATCGTCCGGTCTTTTTCAAAATTCGAGTCGCCACCAGTGCTTTTGACCGACCGCTAGGATGTCTATCTGGGTTGGAGAATGTAGAGGAACGGGCGATGGACAAATAGAGAGGGAATTACGTAAATCAAATAGCGGTACGAGCTAGGGAGGAATCCACATGCCTGTAAGTTCTTACATCTATTGGACTCAAGTGTCAAAATTAAAAGGTTAGAATAATGATAATCCACATGACCTATCAGATATAGAACGTTTAAAGTAAGTAATTTATGCCGCTGGGGCTCTCTGAATTATGTAGTAATCAAGAGAAAAACCTAACGTCAACTTTAGATGAAGTTCCGTAGGGGTTCGTACATATGGACAGGACCACCATTTTACTGCCGTCTCAAGCTCCCTATTATCGATGATTGGCACATGGTCTGGGCAGCATCTTCCCTGGAATAGGAGGCCCTGGGTGTTTGGCCTTTCCGTTTCTCTCGCCCCGGGTAGAGCCAAGGTACCAACAACAATAGGACAGCCCCACCACATCGTCATGATAAGTTAGCTTAACTGTTGCTTATATCTAAAACGAAGTAAATTTGCCCCCGGATGCTCGAGGTCGAGGAGAGAGTTGGAGCTCCTTACATATATTTTCTCAAGGCTGGGATCGTGCCATCCTTTTTTCTTTCTTTTCCTGTCCTTCCTTCTTTTCATTAGTCTATGGGTACAAGGGTGGGTTAATAATAGGACGTACCAAGCGGTCAAGGGGAAATGAAGCCGTCCACTGGTTTTGATGTGACTATCGCACTGCCTCCTTTATTAATAGCGTTGGTGGTTGAAGTCAGACTAGCCGGAGCGTCTGCCGCAGTAGGATGACTGGCGATGAGCCTCCTGTACATTGCTGCAATTTTACCGGTGGCACGGCCGATCTTAAGGTCTGGAGTGGAAACCTTGGCGCGCAAAGAAAGGGTTCCGGCCCTTTTGCTGCTAGTCATTTTATCTCTCCAAATCTCAATATGCGCATAGAACGGGAATAATTTTCTGTCCAGCGATACGCCTAGGTACTTGTCGATGATCATGTAAACGGAAGGGTGAATGATGGTGCCCTGAGGTGCTAGCTTGTACGTCAATACTCCTGATCTTGCCCTGCCGTAGGCTGGATGGGTAACTACCTAGAGGTGAACTCACATTGCTTGCAGTAACCCTTTAGCCCTGCGCCTTTAGAGATCTCATCAAAAGGCATCCTAGCTTCCCTCGACTTAGCCAATATACCAGTTGTCCGGCGCAGCTTGACCGCGTATCTGTTCCCATATGGACTGCCTTCCTCGTGGACACAGTCAATATTGCGCATCTCCACAACCACCTTGTTCTCGGTGGTATAAGATAACGAGTTATTCTTAGCGCTCTCAATCCCGACAATTTCCAGTGGATTATCCAGTATAGCTCGGCCGCCGTAGTCACCCTCGAACCTAAATACTAGCCCCTTCGCCTTGCTTTCGAGCATCATCCACTGCAGCGGATACAGTGCAAGCCCGTCCGTCTGGGCCGACCCTCCAATATCTGTGTGTGTGCCGATGAACCAGGCTTGGACGAAGGTTCGCTTCTGTCGGCTGCGAATGTGATTTCCCCATGATGGCAATAAGCTTTCAACCCGCATGGCCTTTCTGTCCTCGTTGAGGGCGAGGGCAGCTCGCATGTGTTGGATTGATTCATTAAAGGATATATCATGAAGCGATTTGTCGTCTACTGCCTTCACGGTGTCGAAAGCTCCTACGAATTTAATGGTTGGAGCTGGTCTTGTCTTGGCATCGAAGTAATGATGTACCTGGCATCATTAGCTAGGATCGTTTTCGCAGGTCCTGCATCAGAATGTACAGAGTAGTAAACTTACGTTTCCCTCACCTTTAAGCTTGGAGCCCTTCTGCAACTCCTCATACACCTCAAGAGCTTCCTTATAATCCTTGTTGAAGGTCTTGCTAGCGTCACTAACAATATCAGCAGAAACAAGAGCCCGAAGATGATGAAGCAAGCCCGCCACGGCACGGACAACATAGGCGCCACGACTGAATCCATATAGCCAAACCTCATCGTTCGGACCAGTCAAACGACTGCATTCTCTGTACACATTCTTTATCTGTTCTAAGCACTTTAGGCCGAAGGCTCCAGTGTATAGTTTCTCTAGTGCGAATATGTTGTCTTCGGATCCGATTCCAGAGACATATATCTTCCTCTGGTTGTATCTTCCATGGTAAACTTGTCAGAATAGCGCTATGTGAATGTCTCGTTGGGCTTACCGTTTGCCTGATGCATCCTGAAGCTCTCCTTTGCCGACACTCGCGTAGAAACGGTATACGTTTGTGATGTTGCCTTTCTTGTTATTTCCACCATCCGGGTTAAACCAAGTACCATCTACACAAACGACGAGCCGAGTTGGAATATTTATAACCATCTTCACCCTAGTTTTTGATATTGAAACTCAATATTGCTTCTGACTTGTTACTCGATGCCTTCTTTCGTGAGGTCAAGTTCCGACTACAAACCCCGAACGGGATTGTCTCGGAGATAGAATTACCAATTATTGTCGACGATAGGCATTGAGACGTTTTCGAAAGAAGATGGGGAATGGACGCTGAGGCAGGACTGGGAATATTAAGCCTGATATAAAAGCCAAGGACAGACTGAGGCAAAGCCAGGGGTTAAATTCAAACCTTGCACACTTCTAAATCGCATTGTTAGCTACCGAGTCAAGGACCCCGGCTAGTTTTCTGTTCCTATGTTGAATAAGGCAGCCAGGGGTATTTTAAGAACGGCTTACTTCTTTTGTAAATTATAGGTCATATATCCCTACCAACTAGCATTCCTGATACCATGTGGGCGAGGGGTAGCAGCGGAAGGCTCAAGATTATGGAAGTCAACAGCCGCAACTATAATATTTTCCCTCCCTCTGTGTCCGCCGTGGGATTGAAAACATTACATTATGCAGGAGCTTGCGCGAAAGCTAACAATTTGCATATGCCGTTAATGCTCATTTCTAACGACGTTTGCAATTGGTCTAAGTATTGGGTCCGGCGGGCTTCGGGTAAGAAAGCGTGCATGGATGCACCAGTATAGATTCTTACACATACCTCTTACAAAGCCTCCACATCAAGAATCCTACGGGCAATGTAACCAGCAGCGCTAATAGCACTCTAAATTATCATTCGATGAGGCTTAGAATGCTACGTCACGGTCATTAACCTCTACAACGCACCATCCACTTCCTACTTTCAGCTATTCGCATTGGGTCAATCGGCCCTATCCAACGAGCTAGGGGAAAGTTTCAATACGCTCCAGCATGCGAAGAAAAAATAATCACATGTTCGATCCGTGTATATTCGCGAACTCGTATTGACATAAATTGTATGTTTTACTATTTAAGAGATTGCCATGCGGAGAGCCTTGTGATACTTTTTACTGTGCTTCGTTGCGGGACGTGGGCTAAAGTCCGTATTACTAATATCGAAAACGATGATGCCAATCATCGACTTCCTCTTAAGCACGAAATAACAGCTTCAGGACTCAATAGATCTAGCTACTAGCACGTTCCAGCGTCACAACGAACCAACAGAACATCTAAATAACAGCGCCTTGTCAGGTACTCTTGGTACGCTAACGAATAATTCGTCGCCGTGCTCGTGGCCCCCAATACTTGAGTAGGGCTTCCTAGCTGGGTCAACCCAGCTAGATACATGAACATAAGAACAGGGGGGTTATAAGATATAGAATACAGGTATAACAAAACCACCGCGATGAGTTTCATTAATTAAATTCGATTTCGTGTACTTCGATCAAGAGATTCCCCAATACATTGGCTACTTAGGTACGTTAGGAAGCGTAGACCTGATCTATCTTCTACGATTAGGCGCTCTCTAGGTGCTCTCTCAAATGGCTCACTCTAGTATTAACTCAATGGCCAGCCCGACTTTAACTAGACTAGCCTACATCCTCAATAGAAAATAAGTATTCGCGGAGTCTCAAGATGCCGACATTGCTAAAACCTCGGACTCATCGGATAATTCGGCGTGAAAAGAAGGAGGCGCGAGGACTTAGAGTAGCCCATCTAAAATGGCCATGAAAAAGGACTATAATGGTCACCGTGATATTATCCCATGTAGGGGGGGCAATAAGAACACCCTTTCTTCCATATCTAGAGCTACTAAGTTATTATATATTTAGAGAATCAGTGAAACAGTGGATCTACTGATCTTTTAAAATTCATAATATCAAGTTCTTATGGTGAGCAGGATAGTATTGGTATGGTGTACGGGTAGTTGCGTTAGTCTGGGCGTGCTTCTCTTATACTAGGTATGATACCAAATGCGTAGTTCCTCCTAACTTGGGTCAGAATTGACCATTATAGGCGTTTTTCATGGCCATTCTAGGTAGGCCAGATTAGAGTGTGTGGACAGGGATGCCGTGTGGCGTAGGAGCAAGTCGTCAGCAAAAAGAAAAACAAGTCGCGGGGAGTTACCATACGCCATGGGACATACAGGGGGGACCTTCTGTATATGGATGAATGTAGACCGCGAAGAGGTATTCATGACCTCCGCACAAAAAAAAAGTATCAACTATGTATGACCTACCTAAAGGTCTGAGGAACTACGCGGTCCCTAACACAGGGCATGAAGTGAGGCTGTGGGGTAAGCATCATTATAGAACTGGGTTAGGTTGGGTTGGATTTGTTCCTATTTGGTTTCAGCCATACTTTGACTCCGCCTCGTGAGATCTCTTAGGCAGCTTGTCGCAGATTTACTTTTGATCCAGACCGACTTGCTATGCTATACATAGAAATCCAAAAACAATACTGGCTTTACATTGCCTCCTTCCCTTGTGTTCTCTCCCAATATATTTACTTAGCGAGCCATGCACCATAGCTCTCCTAAATTTGAATAGAAACTAGCAATAGCTGAATAATAATTAACTCAATGCGTTAGAATTCTTAACTGTTGTATGCACCCTATTTCCCCTTTCGGTCTGAGTGAGCTGATCACGTGATGCTACGTGGAGCATCGCCTTCGTGGCTCACGTAAAAGACTCAGTGACCAGAATAGTCTCCAATGATGATTATCTTTTGCTATGATAAGATGGAGTAGGTGGTGGTAAGCAATTATAGCCTCATCATGTTTTTGTACCACATCATTTGCATGATCCTTGTTGCAACCAGTCCCTACTTATATACCGGGAGGTTGATAATACAAGCTAGCACCGCCAGTTGAGGCGTCACGTGATATCTGCTTACACCGTGATCCCAACAAATACAACCATTCACATTTCCATAACGTTACCTTCATATCCTGACCGAATATATCTAGTTCTCTATAATAACGATCCTGAATGGCAAATTCCGGCAGGAGTGGTGTTGCTCTATCTAGGACTGCGTGCGACCGGTGCTACGAGCTCAAAGCAAGATGTGGCCGTGCCTCTACTGCGACTTCGTGTGCTCGGTGTGAAAGGCTTAATTTGGTCTGCTCAACTGCCCGCCCCGTGAAACCATCAGGTCGAAGGCTCCAGGGTCGGACGCTCTCGGATTCCGCAAAGCCGCCAAGAACATCCGAGATAGGTGGCTGGTTGGAGAATGACCCCGATCTGCTCCCAGAGGAGCGAGAGCTCTTGATATTCCTCCTGGGCCACCCTGAGAACATAGACTGCTACGTTGTTTGCCCAAGCTTCCAAGTCGCAGTTCAGCAGGCGTTGTTGGCTCAGCTACCAGTAGCCTTGCCTATACTCAAGGATGCCTATCTTGCATGTGCTAGTGCTCTTAAGCAGCTTGATCATGCCCCGATGGATGCTGACAATAGCGTTCGGCACGCCTCATCCGCTATGAAAACATTACGCTCGCTCCAAGTATCAAACTCACAGGATGCCGTCTTATGCCTTACACTAGGAGCTGCGCTAGCATTGTCCGTTCAGTCTACCATTGGCGTGGGCGTGGCGGATATTTGTCGCTATTGCCTTAGCGCAACAAGGCCATTTGTGGAGAAGACGGTTTCTGACGGAAACATAGAGCCATGGCATGGGATTCTGGTGTTACTAGAGACTATGGACTGCCTTGTTTATCGCCGAAAGCCAACGCTGAGAATGCAGCCCCGGAATTCAGAGAGCGTGGATCGCTACCTGGGTCTCTGCTCACCCTTATTATCGTACTATTATGACCTCTGCGTCATTAGTCACTCCCTAGACAACACTACCAACGTAAGAGATCAGATCTACCTGCAAAACAAGTTGGATGAGATCCGCACCTCTGTTGAAGCATGGATACCATCCCATGCAAGTCACCTGGCCGATCAATTCAGCGCCGCGGAAATCGTCGTGCTCCTTGCACAAGCCAAGGTATACCGACTAGGCGCGCTTCTCATAAGCCACCGTCTACGATACCCCCTTGGTGCACAAGATGCACAAGCTGATATCTGGTCGAAAGAGATTATGATAGAGCTTGAGATGGCACAGAGAGTTTCAGAGCGACCCATCCGATACGTGACGTTGCCGTTCATGGTTGCGGCGGTCGAAGTCCGAGAGCCTAGCGCCCGAAACAAAGCACTTCATAATGTTGTCAATTATGTGGATCACTTCTCCCTAGTTGTGCAAGAGGCAGGTAGGACTTTTCTGCGTAGAGTCTGGCATGATCGAGACTCGCGTATTACATATTCCTGGTTTGATTCGATTCATAAACCGTGTCCTGTACTACAATCCTTAGAGGTGCCTTGCGGTACGTAATTTGGAATCTTCAAGCGTTTAAAGCATCTTATGCTGAATGCATTAAATTACGCGCCCTACATCTTCTTTTCTATAGCAATTAGGAACATCTTTTAATACTAGCATTCGCTTATCTATGACCCCTTTCAATTAGCGTATACCCTTGTGATACTTCCTTTAGTATTATAAGTCACTATTAACAATCCGATCAAGTACAGCCGCCGAATTCATCAACGACTCATCTGCATGTCTATATCCGACTAGCTGTAGACAAATCGGAGCGTCTTTATACAGCTCAGGGCCCGTATCTAAATACGACTGTTAGCTATACTGTATGAACCGAGTCAAAAAAGGGGTTAAACTTGGCTTACAAAGACCATAGACCTTCGCATCTTCCTCCCCATACTTTGCATTGTTCACATCATCCGCGGCGTCTTCTTCCCGCACTTTATCTACGGGAATCACTATAGCGGGATAGTCGAGGTAGTTCCACAAGCCAGTATAGATCGCCGTTGACCACGTATCCAGAGGCACTGCGGTGTGAGGCGATGGCGGCATAAGGATTGCATCCAGGTTATTGTCACGGAATATTTCTAGATAGGACTTTGCGGCTTTTGCGCGGCGGACGTTGAGGTCGAAGAATCCTTGAAGCGTGGTGCCCTGTGTGGAGAGGAGGCCGGTGCTTTGGAGAGATGGCACGACTGGCTCTCCGGTGCGGGCGAATTGCTCGATGTAATACTTGGAATGGAGAGGGTTAGTTAATGCGCAGAAGGTTACAGAGGAGTCTTTTCTGAACTCACATCGCCTCCGGAAAGCGTCCAGTACGCAAGCAGGTCCTGGTAGTGTTCCCTGACATTTGGTAGCGTAATAGGCACAATTTCAACATCACTCCTTCCCCGGATACGGTCTGCCGCCATTCTCAAGCCTCGTCGAATAGGAGGCGAAGGAGTATAAACACCATTATCTTCAGCAAGCCCAATTCGAAGCCGCTCCTTGGGCTTGAGGCTGGTCCATGGCAGTGAAACAATAGTGCTGTCATACCTCCAGGTTCCCGCCTGCATAATAGTCTTGAGGAAAAGCGAACAATCACGGAGAGAAGTCGCCATGGGACCAGCGGAGGATAACACCCCTACTGTTCCCGGAACAGTAAGATCTCGCACCCCGCCATGCGGTACTAATCCCACGCTCGGCCTGAAGCCGTAGATGCCATTACACACCGCCGGAACACGGATGCTCCCGCCGATATCAGTCCCGACCCCCAAGATACTTCCGCGAAGCGCAAGCAGGGCGCCCTCGCCGCCGGTACTGCCACCCGCCGTCAAGTGGATATTGCGCGGGTTCAGCGTCCTGCCGAAGACATTGTTGTCGCTGTCGCCCGTCATGATGGACTGCGGGAGATTCGTCTTGCAGTAGAGGACTGCGCCTAGGTCCAGCAGCATGGCGGCTAGTGCGCTGTGTTCTGCTGCCGGCTCATTGACGTAGCAAGCTAGTCCGGTAGACGTATCCTCTCCCTGGACTTGGAAGCTGTCTTTGAGGGATATGGGAAGCCCGAAGAGAGGAGGGAGAGTTTCTCCGCTGGGGCTTTGCCGTCGTTGTGCATCTAGCTTACGGGCTCTTTCAATTGCTTTTTCGAAGAATATCTCGGTGAGGCAATTTACCTAATCTTGCTTAGTTCTTCTTTTCTATTGCTGGGTGGGAAATAGAGAATGCTCAGTTGACCTACGAGCTGATGAGCGATGGCAGCTCGCTTGCAGAAAGCGACTGTGACTTGTTCAACTGAGAAAATGCCAGCTTTAAGCTTTGCCAAGAGAGCAGTAGCGTCGTAGTTTGATGTGATTTCGCACTCAACATCACTCAAAACACCGCACGTAGTCGGGACCTGCATGAAATTGGTGTCGTTCTTCGTGATATCTGGGGATATACGCCATTCTTCGGGGATCTTGCTCTTCTGCTGAGAGATCTTTTCAGCAGCGATGACTTTGTAGTCTTGAGGTGGTGATGCCATGTTGATATCCTTACGAGTTAATAAATGTTGTTTTTGCAGAATTGTACTAGAAATATCGAGGAGTACTCGAGGTCTATTTATGCTTCTTCAGTTCCATGTAAATTTCCTTACCGCCGCCGTTTGGATGTCGTGGTTGGCAGGGGTTTGAGGGGGGTTCCATGTTAGTCGAGTTCAGGCTACCAAACCTCCGGCTTCTGTTCCGGTCCCCGTAACGTATGAAAGTACGTTGCTGACTTCCCATAGAAGTAAAGCCATAATATGATACTAGAGATGCCCCATCATCCTAGCTATATTTTTTAATCTCTTCAATAGCGGGATCGCTATCAAAGGCTCTCTCCCCGTCCGGCTAACCTTCCGGTCAACCCTCCGGCTGGTTATGGCCAATTAACGCCCCCCAGAGGTTTGCTTATAAGTGGGTGGGGCGTGCTAAGATACTAGTAACTCCACACGGACGGAAGGTCCCTATACCCCTGAGCCTGTCTAGTGAAATAGTAGGTATATAAGCGTTGCATTCAGCTTGACTACTTCTCTGGTGGGAGGAGAGACCTCATCTATATATACATGAACAGTATCTCATGCCCCTATATTCGGTACAGTACATGAAGTGACTCCTTGACACAGTTCACTTTCAACACTGTCTTCTCGCAAAGTTATGTGACCAAGGCAACATATAGAATCCTCGATACAAAATATCTTAGCTGTTTCACTACTAAGGTTCTTAGACTCTGTACTCATTTGTTTCCTATTTCTAGTTAAAACGCCAATTTAAAGGTTCTACATATCAAATATTTATCGACAGCTATTTACTAAAGCGAAAGGCAGCGATCACTGATTGGAAACTAAACCTATACTACCCATTGATGACGTCGTTTGCATCTAACACCATATTGCGTTTATATAAGCAGCTCATTTGCGGGCTATTTTTCGAACTCACCGGGAAGGTCAAGAACACTTCCTCGAAAACGGTATACGACTCCATTTCGGCGAAGTTGTGTTACCTTCAGTTCCACCTCGGGCACATGCATGTCCGGAGTTGATGAGGTAGCGACGACAAAAGCATCGCGCAGGGTAAAGCATAATAAATCAGGAACCTCACCATTCCGCCAGTAGTACCCGACTCTGGCCACGAACTTCTTTAAGTTAGGAACCGCAAGAATCTTCCCAATCTTGTCATTGAGCCCACCCTCGACAGGTAAATGCCAGCCCCATCGATCATTGTCCGTAAGCTTGATTTCCGCCACTAGGTCGAAATCATCTAATGGTAATATATCAAGTGCATTTGTTTCAACCTGCAAGACCGTGGGATATGCAGCAAGAACGCCCCCTTTTCCGCTCAGGCCACAAAAGGCTCTTCGGTAGTGTTTCGATGCGATTTCGTGCGCCTCGTGATTAACAAGCATGAAAGGTGGTAAGATCGCCCTCGCCGCAAATTCTGATGGCATGTCGAATACTGTGCCGCACGGAGAACCCGGGGGAGGGTAGTTCCGTTTATGTTCCGAGACTGTGATGCCTACCGTCGTAGGCTCTTCCATTGCTAGCTTCCACACATGGTGACGCAGCTCTGGCGGCAAGGATGAGAAGCTGGGGAAAGTCGGCTGCTGCTGCATCCACCGATCGCGTTCCGATCGTCTCTTCTCATACAACGCTTGCCTGCGCTGTTCATAGTCGTCGTTGCTTGAGCTGCTGCACCAAAGCTTCCCGTCCTCTTCGGAGGCTCGCTCGGCAGCTGTCCGATGACCGAGATCGGACACGCTCGTGACGGCACTAGACACAGGGCGTATGAAGGTGAGGTTTCCAGCACGATTTTTAGTGAAGTAACGGCGCTGCGAACCCGAAGGTTGGGCCCTCCACATCTCATCTAAAAATGTGCAGCGATCTGGTCCAGGGAGCAACACCCCATCCCACTCGTCAGTCTGTTCATGCGTGCTAGCCATAGTTAATAATATTTTGGCGTGGCTAAGGCGATGCTAAATTGATGGCGATTCGCGTTATTAGACTACTGACGCGATAGCCGGATGCACGGTCGGATAGATGGACAAGGGAAGATGGAAGCACAGAGGATGTGCGGAGGCGGGGATGAACTTTATATCCAGGGGTAGGAGCTACTCTCGACGGCGTGGCAGGCAGAAGCCAAGCGCCAACTTGGAGAACTCGCATGTTGAAGCCTAGGTACTTAGATACATGTAAGTACCTCCTACTTACCTCAATAGGTACTCGGTACCTAGGTACTTGAATATGTACGTATACCTACAGCCGTTAGGCGCGGCGGCTCGTTCCGCAGGCTAACTAACCAGGTATTTACCTAACCTATCTAGGTTAGGTAAATACCTGCCTCAGCAGCGGACCACCCCAATTAACCAGTCCTCAGCATACCTACAGCTCAGCGTGATTGTAAGTGAGACTTCCAACGAACATGTCCGTCCAGCCCTCCGGCTCTCCGACTACCCATTGAGCTCCTCTACCTCATATCGACGACGTATCTCGATGGTCCTGCCGACCTGTCGTCATGCAGCCGTTCCTGTCGCGGTTTCCATATCGCCCTTAGGCCCCTCATATACAGCCATGTCAGAGATAATGCCGTCGTCGTGCGCTGGGCTTGCGATGAGGGCCGTCTCGAGACAGTTCGGCACCTTTTGAACGCAGGAGCCAATCCTAATGTTGCGTGGGTGGAGGCGGAGCCAAGATGGTGTACGCTGGCGGACCTGCACTGTAAACCAGACGATGCAGACGATGCCATATAACGCTATCATACTCCTTTGGCCAAGATAGGGTCATCGACTCAGCTTCTACACGAATGTCTACGCATGGCTCCTGTCGCACGCTAGTCTCAATAATCCCGTAATCGAGTACTTCGACGAGGACTCCTATGAAGTCGACGACACCTTCGCGCAACTAACTGCCGCGGAACACTCGTCTCAGGACCGCCTCAACCTTGGAGACCTTTTCGGGCCTCAATTCCAGCTGCCTGAGGCACCGAGGCACCGAACTATTGGGCAGAGGATCGCCAGGGCCAAGCAAGCGTCCGCCGCGCGCGAACCCTTTGCTGGTTTCCCGGACCGGTGCTATTGGACTCCTCCACATCGCTGCTGCCTGGGGCAACGATAAGCTCGTCGACCTGCTTCTGGACAACGGCGCCGACATCAACGCCATCTCGCGCTTCTCTTGCGCGTGCGCCGCCCCTCCCGATCGTATCATCGCGCTTCTCCGGACGCCTCTCCATACCCTCATATGCCATGGGCATAAGTCTACCGCGAGACTCCTCCTGTCGTGCGGAGCCTCCACAAACGTTACGACGCGCTTTTTGGGACGGGATAGAGAGCATGATCAGTTTACTGACCTTCATTCAACTTGTATTGCGGATCATCTCGGCGCAGCACGGGCCCTCTCGACGGAGACTACCAAGCTGATCTTACGGTTCGTGACCATAACGGGCTGACGCCATTGGCATACGCGCTTCTTCGCGGCAACTAGGGTATGATTGACCTCTTTTTGGAACGTCGTGCAGATACAAATGCCAAAACCAGTCCATTCAATGCTCTAGGCCATGCTTGCTTGCTGGGCTACTACGCCGAGGCGCTTCAGTTTCTGACCTATTGCTCCAGAACGGGTTCAGTCGGTCGAAATTCCAGAATCTTGCAACACAATTGATGGATGATGATATTGTCGAGGGACTCAATTACATATTAACCCGTTTCCACGACATTATTTCTCCCATCCTCAATGAGGAACTCCTCCGCCACGCTATCCATACCGGGAGTGTTGGTGTCACGGAACGCTACGGATTAGCCCCCGGAGACCGGGGGTGCCGGGCACGGGCCCATGGCCCGTGTGTATATAATTAGCTAGATAGCTCTGCAGGATAGAAAGGGGTTTTCCCCTCCTCGTGCAATAACAATAAGTCAACACTGGACCTTCCAGCAGTTAGGAACTGTGACAGTTGGGTGCTTACAATCATTGATCGACCAAGCACTTCGATACACTCTCGGAGCGAAGATGGAAGCAGCCATCCATAGTCGTTCCGGAAAACCGACGAAATTCCCCGACATGAGGTTCCTTGATGTTGCCATTAATTGTAGACTGGACGTTGTTGTGGTAGATATCATGCAGCACCCGAAGTACGGCTCTCCAACCAATGAAGAAGTCTCAAGACATTGGCAGACAATTATCAATAACCCCTGGACATTGAACCCAGCCGACTCTATCATTGACCCTGGGCGATCCGATTTGAACTAGATTTTCCCAATCACAAATAACGAAACCGGAAACGTGGTTTTAATAGGCCTACTACATCTGTGTGTAGTAACTACGCTTGTCGAGGAACATAGCCGAACCCATCGAGACAATGATACACAATGATACACAAGGACGCGAATATTCATCAACGTCTTCTCGGAAGGCCAAGGAGCTAGGTTCATACTCTAAAGCCTAAGCTCAGACCGGAAAACGTGCTTGGATTTGAATTTGAGGGTACGAACCCCCTCGAATGGGCAATCGAATTCTCCTCATTAGTTATTGCCGAGAGTCTACTATTTTTTTTTTGGGTACCAGTGTCCAAGAGATTTGACCGAGATGGCGAGAATAGACTCAGCGCTCGCCTACGGCAAAGCTTCGTTTCGCCGTCGGATGCCTGAGATGTGCTCTCTTCTGTTATCCGAGCGCTCATGGCGCCCCGTCTACGTCAAGATGGGAACACGATAATACACATGATATGCGACATCGTGAGTTCCAATAATCTTGATCATTTATCACTACAGCGAGTTCAGAGCCAAAGAGCTCGTTACAGTCATTTAGTATAGACTTGAGCGGGCACCCCCCTCCCGTATACATTAAAGTAACTGTTAGAAATGGCAAGCTATATATGCCGTAATGCAACCAATACTACCACTATCGCGGATTGAGGCGAGATACATTGATGCGCTAACCTTATAGGAGCGGTGTGACTCTGGAGCTTCGAGGTGGGTGAACCTACACTCCGTGAAATAATTGAAACGACATTCATTCATTACGGAATGTGATAATCGGAGGAAACTTGATTCAGTTCTGGAACTCGAATTTATGGACAAGAGATTGTTTAGTCCTAAGCCTCGTAGTCCTAACGAACCCCTATTACTTTTCCCTAGGCTATTTAAATGGGCTTCTTATGTGGGAATGCACCTCTGGGCGCTTCCTATAGACTTCATATAATGGCGTGAGTGATAATAATCTACTACGGATCCTGCAGATAAAACAAAGAAGAAACGTAATATGATTCACAAAAGCCATCCTTGTAGTAGTATTCTAAATATTTGTATTTCAGCCACTATGAAGCCGTTTTATATCTCGTGCAGACTAGCCTAGCCACCTAGTGGTTAGGCCGCCCCATTTTCCTTCATCTGCATCACTCACTTCGCTTCACTACGTAGTGGCCGAGCTGGCCTGCCATAGCCTCGCCTGTTTTACCACTCCGCTTTGATGTGACAGCCCCAAGACGAATGATCGCCGATCCCATAGAATCAATCAGGGACTGCCGGGTTAAGCAAGTTACGCCAACGCAAAGATTTGCGTTTCAAGTCTCCTTTCCGCTATCGATTGGCGGAGAAGTGTTGAGAGCTGGTGTCACGCGGCAGAACCGTGCTACTTCCTTATCGCTCTGGTTGACTCAGTTGGCTAGCATTCAATATGCATCAAGGTGGGTGAATTTTCGGTGAATCTAGCAGCCGCCATGTCTACCAAGCGCTATCATGGCTTCAGAGCGGTACGTATCTGGTCCTCACCAGCACTTGATAGGTGCTCATTCGGCGTCTGTGATGCGTTGTGGAACGGAAAGTCCCCCTTAGCGGCTATGTACGTTGAGGGTGTCACATCAGCATCGTCGATGAGCACGTAGGAGGGTACGTAAGCACCCTATTCAAACAAACAGCACCTGTTGAACCTATAGGGACTTAGAGATCAGCGCGGTCAATCGGACGACTTGCTGCCGGTATAAGTGCCCCTATCTAACTCCCTTACAGGCCTCGAGCTCTTGGGTTGGTTATCAAGGAAGCTGTATCACAAGTGGACTTTTAGTTGCAACTGGTGTGCCAGCTGACCTAATTGGTCTGCTTTTGTATCACGGAGAATGGCTAGTTCTCTCTTGGCGGGTGTTACGGCCATAATGAACAGCAGAGGCAAATATTTGAAACATTTCTTATCAGCTAGTTTGCCTCGCGCCTGATTATCATCAAAATTTGGCGTTTGGTCTCATGCTGGACTAGAATGACGAGAAGGGGAAGAAAAGGGGGGTTGACTCCAAGCTACGCTTAGGTGGTGTAGAATGAGTAAAGAATTAGCACCGAATGGAATCTTAAGAATAGGAACAGATTCTCAATCGTGTAGGATGCCCCCGAGCCCTTTAGATTATGATATTACTATGGTATAGTTATGATAATCCCAAAGTAGTTGGGTGCACAATTCGACCATCTCCAGTTGCCAATCTAGAAAACAAAATAATGAGTTAATGAGAACGATATACATTCAAGTGATGAATTATATGTACGACCGCGGCTGTGCTAGATAGCGTATACTTCAAGCGTCACTAATAAAACCCGTCTCGTGGAACCACACCCTGCTAGAACACTAACCTACACCAGCCGAACGATATTATTTGTTAATTGGGCAGGCGTTGCTAGGGAAGATACAATCTGCTCCTATGTGCGAAAGCTAACAGCTGTCCCTAGTATTACTGGCGCTAGGGATTACAACACATTACTTGAGCTACGGGAGGTGCAAAGCAGATGGATATCCTGGATTTAATAACGTCTGAGGGTAGTAGTACTCTACAGCCGGTCATACCTCGATACTTATCTATCGCCCGGAAAATATCGCGGTGTATAGCCACTACAACAAATGAGAATCATAGATGTGGTACGTAGCACAGGACTGAATATAAAATCTGGAGCACCTAGGCCATATTTAACTCTTCACTCATGGTGAACGAACCAACATTCCATTCATCTCAAAGCACCCAAACTCTTCATTGACCTACTGAGACGAGTAATACTCCACCACACGCCTGCCCATCTTCACAAGCATCCCAAGCATCCCAATCGCAATATGCCAAAAGAAAGCAAAGGGAAGGAGAAAGAAGAAAAGCCACGCTTTCAGTTCAAGAGGAAGAAGTCAGAGAAAACTCCAACTCTGGCTGAACAAATGGCCGGAGATGAGGGTAATGCGAGTGGTTCGGCGACCAAGAAGCTCAAGAAGAAGGAGAAGCCGGGAATTGCGACCAACTTCTAAGGGAGTCACCAGGTGCGTAATAGGCCGCCCAAGGAGGTATTATGAAGAGGCCTATCAACGTCTCGTCTATCATAGCGCCATGCACCTAAGAGACTTGACAGACAGATTGTTATGCCGAGAGAAGTGCAACGATGGATGTGGAACTCATGGCTTGTCAAAGAAGTTGAAGACACGGAGTGCTAGTACGAGTTCGTGGCTTGGAGAGCTTATGTGTTAACCTACGACATGAAGCACAGTTTTGTTCTCCGGTCATTGGGCCAATTTTTGGACACACAATGTTCCTGTAACCAGGACATAGCTTTTAATAGAAATCTTCGCTCGTATATAATCCCTCAATATAACGTGATGCACAATTTCTATGTATTGTTCAGACCTCCGAACAGTCATGAAGTCAGAACTGTCTTTCGTATCTACACGCATAGAGCGCATATGGGTATCCAGGATTAACGATCGATACTGACTGCACGAGATATATTCTATCCTCTCGCTCTCCTCTTCAAATCCACGTCGAAGAAATACAGTCATATAAGAAGAATACTAATCAAGCATCCTCTCCCGTAATATTGCAATGCGTGACCGTCACGCATTTGAATTGGCTCGTAATATGATTCCACTTCCCCGTACGAAACCAGTCACGCCACCATGGTTCTGTTCAACGTTAGGATAGTGTATACTCTAAATATATATCAATGCTAAGCTTTGAGCCTAGTTCTGGATTTCAAGACCGAGGAATGAAGCACCACCTTCGATGGATGCTCAGCTCTAGGATGGTGCATGGCCCTCTAATATCTATCGATCTGACTAGTCTCTCAGGTCTCTACCAGAGACCGTTGGCAAGACCCCACTTCCAGTAACCTACTAGATAGGTGTCATTCAATGTTAATAAATATTTAGAACCTAGGGCTGATAGCGCCTGCAGTCTGTCATATGACTCCTTTAGGTTTCGCTTGGTGTAGTCTTATATGATACTTCTACGCCAGTATTTGTAAACTTTTTCAATTGGGCGACAAATTTCTTTCTACGATGCTGCAGTTTGTCTTCCGCTCAGTGAGGCTTGAATCACCTTTCCTGCTATATATGGTAGAATGGATTAGGGGAAACAGCACTTCCACATTCATAAAAGGATGTTTCATGGCACTCGATGGATACGACTGGAGGGAAGGTAAGCAATCGTGGCAACACAAGTGTTTTTTGCAATTCCCACCCCTTCATCGCTAGAACGCTCTTGGGAGAGACTATGCTATGGTCATAAATGCGCCGGACGCAAATCGAGTTATCTTCAATTACAAAATCGGTCAGGTCAATAGCCTTCCATATATAACTACTGTTCTCTTTGCGGACTTGCATCATAAAAATCCTTTGTTATCGTCAGCGGCGAGTGCAGCGGCGAGGGTCAAATATGAGTTCTCATAGACGGCGCTCATATTTGCTACCTATTCTTTCTAGTCTTCACTACACGTCCGAGTAAGAATCAAACATTTTGCGCCTGGTCGTTTGTAAATACTTATAGGTCGTCTTGTATGACGCACAGGGAATCGATTTAGATGTAATGTATATCAAGCTCCCGCGCTACGATAACGATATCTTGATATGTTTTGGGCAATTCTTCTTATAATATCAATGCGAGCCGACAGTCAAGGGCCAAGTGTGGTTGTAAATGTTTGACTGGTTCCCCAGCAATGGCTCAGCGCAATAAGCAGAACTAGGGTCTCGCGTGCCACCTTATCGCGAGCCACCTACTAATTTTACGAAGGGAATAAAAGACAACTACATTATAACCTAATAAAAACAAAACAAACCCCATATAAAAGTGTATATAAAATGTATAGTGAACTACATGATTAAAGATCTAAAGGTATAATGATAAAGGTGAAGGTGTCTAGGTTGGCCTGCGGCCAATAGCCCCTTATATAGCCTGCATGACAGGTGCGCACGGGCCGTAACAGCCCTGTAGCATTATATATACGAAAACGCTCTAATAAAGTGACTCGCGATAGGATGGCTCGCGAGACCCTAGTTCTGCTTATCATGGAGTATAGGGCCGACGAAAGGGGCAGCATCTCAATTTGCACCTCTAGCAATTATCTAATGAATGCGGATATTAACAAATATGTTTTGCTTAATACAGCAAGCGCAGAGGATGGAACCACCCCTAGAGATGGGTAGAATAAGGCCGGTGCCGGGCGCTGTGGTGGCGCGGGTTTCAGTGTTCAGAAACAAGTGATGATTTGGCCGGCAAAACCCGACCGGATAGAACGACATACTCGGTGCTACCTACCACATTAAAAAGATTGAAATACCATGGCATTGGACAGAGACCGAGTGTGGAGACTTTCATGATCTCCCCCGGAATGAAAACATCGCATGTCTTTTGTTTTTTTTTGGGTTTGCCGCGTACAAGCCGACCCCACGTGGCTGCTGCATGAACGAGATTCGCCGTTATGTAATGGTAAGATATGCTTGTGTGCACCTGATGTATAGTAGTGTACACTATCATAGCATGGCTTAAAACCCCCAGGAATCCTTTTTAAGCTAGGCGCTTACTTGCACATCCTACTGAGATGTAAGGCTGGCGCTCTTCAGTAACGTACCATGAACCAGTAATGTCTTATAGAGGATTCTTTTCAGCTAGACAACACCGACGCACTCGTCAAACCGGGTCTTCAAGTCATACGCAACATTTTGCGAAGCTGCGGCTTTTATTCAATAGAATTCTCTCGCAAACATTGAGATACAAATGTTAGCATTTCAGAATATCGAGCAGGGGATTGAAACAACTAGAGAAGGGTCTTTTCCTTCATGATACCTAGTACACCTTTCCAAAGAACTCTCCTCCACGCCGGACATCCCGAACCTGCTTTTACTTCTTCTCTAGTGAACGTATCATCGTCACATTGCCAGTGCCATATTCAGAATTAATCTTCGTTGGGATGCAACATGCAGCATACAGCCGTAGCGACGAAGCAAGTGTATACGTATTTGGTTAGAGCATAAAGCAATCCTTGTCATACCCCTGTCCGTTACTCTGGATGGCTTATGCAAAGACATCACTGCCCTGGATCTTGCAGATTGAACATCATATTTGAAGATCATATTACTGGCCTCTATATGTCGGCGAAATTCATATCATTGGACCAGGAACGAAGACATGTCAAACTTTATTCAGCCGATGTCATGGGTAGGCAAGAATCTAGAAGAAATCGTAAGGTGCGCAACGTCTTGGTAAACAAAATGGGATCGGGACCGAACATCAGTTAACAATAGGGGAGGAGGGAGGTCATCCCTTGCTTCGCTACTAAGGAGTCTGGATAAATACGACACTGTGGAAACAGCATTTGAACACGATAAAATGCTGTCATTCTAGTCTATTCACCCGGACACGAAACGATAACCCTTTCCTATATACATCAAAATGCAACTAAAAACTCTCGCATTATCGTCCGCTATCGTCGCCGCTACTAGTGCAATTGAGACTCACGGCGGTTATCAATATGAGGCCCGTTTCTCTTCCGACGCTGCCCCGGAGACTAAGAACATAAAAGATCCTTACGAGACTACAGCCGCGCAGCAAGCATATGCTCGCCTTCAAGAGCAGATTGAAGCTACAGGGATTACCCGCCAATGTTTGACGGAGCCTACAGGCACGGAACCAGGCGATCTCTATACGCTCAAAGACTGCATTGCCGCTGATAACGCGGGTAACTTCTTCACTCTCCTTGCGGACGATATTGAGGAGTCCAATTCCTTCTGGGCCCAAGTAGTTCAAGAATCAACTACTGATAGAACTCAATGGGTACCTGCGAGAGCTGTGAGTGGTGCCCCTTAATCTTCCTCACAATCAATGCCTTATAGATCTAGTGACTTGCTTTTCTCGAACGCTTTCAATCTCTTCTTCCGAGATTATCTTTAACTAATTAGTTATAGTATACTAAGTGTTATTTTAATGGCAGCCTCACGGCAACTCAATTTGCAGCATGGACGTTATCCGCGAATGCCGATGCGGCTAACCTGAACGCCAACCCAGAGCATTACTATAAAGAAACAGTATTAGACGCCACAGGCGCTCAAACGTCCGAGATCTTCGAGGGTTGGGGAGGTGTTCTGTCTACGTTTGGGACTAAGCGCACCAATTTTACTGTTCCCGTTTTCGCGACTCCCGAGTATGGGACCGTCGATACCCCGGAGGAGTGGGATATCGGTCCCAGCTTTCCTCTAGTGTTCCAACGTATCGGGTCGAAGATATTGACTTACGGAGGTGGTCAGACATTTGGCGCACTCCAAATCGCCGTGCGCGATTTTGTTGCTAGTGAGGGTAGCACAGGCGAATCGGGAATCGAGATCTACTCGGCGGTATGGTACCCGCCGTGGGATCAGGCTAACGAAGCTGACCGAGCAGAGTTCGTGAATAACTATCTTGCGGACGAGGCACATCATATGATTGTTGAGGTTATCAACCTGACGTTGCAGGCGAATGAGGACTGTAAGTCAGGGTTGTGTGTCATTCCATCCAGTACTTGAGTGAAACGCGGCGGAGGAAATTAGGTTGGCTATGTCTTAGAGACCTTGGAATATTAAAATGTGCATTCAATGCCATATGCACATCGCTGGTGAGAAGTCCTCGGCGAACACTGAAAATGAATATATAGAGGAATACCTTTTCAGGTACGAGCGGTGACGGGATAACTTGCGGCTCTCATGTACCCTAGATAGAATTATAACCTGCGAATCGCCTTACAGCCTTAACCTAACGTAACAGGCAAAATATAGCAAAGATATGATAAATTATCGATACCCTCCATAATAATACAGGCACCGTTCATGAGAAGGAAGATGAGTACCTAAGAGAATAATATAGAAGTTCGCAGGTACGAAATACGGCGTAAGAGCTAAGAAGATCAGCTGAAAGACTTAATCCTAAGTAGGAAGGTCTAAGGTCATTGTCTATACCGCACTTAACCCGTAAATCTTCATCTACATACTAAACCGGAAAAAGGCGAGGGGATAGTAATTCACAGCTAGTTTGAAAATGTACTATAAAAACATAAAAGGCGTATGATTCTGCTATAGCTTCGAATGAGCTTCATCGTTCATTCTTTCACTGTCTTTTCGTCTAGGGCGATGGCGTCTACCGTATTCCTGGCTACGCTCATAGCAACAACTGCATTCGCGCAAGTCTTCCCATCTCCAGGGGGGCCCTACAGAGTCCAATGGGAAAATAAGGAGCTCGTTGATGCGGATCGCATCGACCCATTCAATTCGTCGCATTCTCGTCGGATGGCCATTTCGCACTTCGCCCCAGTAGCGGAGAAACATTGTACAAAAATATGTCGTGTGCCGTACATGCCTGAGCCGGTCGCTACGATAGAAGACGATATCTTAGCCTTTGCTTTCGCGGATTACGGCTGGCCGCAGGGGCTCCTCGGTGGGCTTGAGTTGGATGTATGTTGTGGAGTATCGAAGCGTGCCAAGGCTTCTAAATTTCCCACTCTGTTGTTCGGCACCGGGTTGAACACTACTAGATTTTGGTATACCGATTTCGCAATGGAGATCGCAAGTCTGGGTTACCAAGTCATTGTAATGGATCATCCCTACGAGACGGATGTGGTGTTATTCCCAGATGGCGAGATCATCTTTGGTGGCAGTATTCCGGCCGACCCTAACAATCTTACTGCCATCGAGTTTGGACTGGAAGTCCGCAACAGCGATGTATCATTTGTTCTCGATACTTTGAAGGTGTGCAAGACGCTTTACTTTGGCCATTCGTATGGCGGGGCCTCGGCTCTTGCCGCCACCGCGGTGGAACCTCGTATACAAGCCGGCCTTAACTTGGATGGAGGTCTTTGGGGGCCAGTTGTCAATGCTGGTGTTTCCAAGCCGTTCATTAACTTTTCCGGTAGCGAGAATACGACGAATGATGAGAGCTGGGCAAATTTCACCAAGGCCCACGACGAGAAGTATCCCGACGCATGGTACAGAGAATTGCATTTGGACGAGTCCTCTCACGGCAGCTTTTGGGATCTTTCTATCATCGGAGATTTTACCGGCTTAAGGGAAAATGAAGCTCTCGTCGAAAACGTGCTGGGGGTACTGAAGGGTAAGAGGGCGGTGGAAGTCTTGCGCGCGTACCTAGGCGACTATGTCGAGTTCGCCTTGCTAGGAGCCGGAGAAGGCTTTCTCGCCGGTGAAAGCAAAGAGTACCCTGATGTCCATTTTGTAAGAAAATAGACTATGTATTTATAGTACGGATTAGGTCAAAACACGACAGGCAAAGCCCACTATCACAGCCCTCTTTCACACACAACCTGTACAAGTAAGTGCCCCGACGGTTTTATATGCTTTTGTGGCTGCGAGCTACCCCTGAGTACTAGTAGGGACGATCGCATGGGGTCGTGACTAATTCATAAATGCGTCCTTCGCCGTTCCCACACTTATTGATTCGTGGTAAGCACCTTTCTTTCAAGTCCCGTTGTTATTCGTTTCAGTCAATTTCCTCGTCAGTCAACTCTAGTCTATTTCATAACATTTTTCTGTGCTCATTTCCGCAAACTCTAATTCGGTCCTAAGAACTCGCCGGTAGTCAATTACATAAATCACTCATGAATGAGATCCCCTTCTTCCGTGTCGTACACAATACCCCAGCTGATCTCACCGTATTTCTTCTGCTACGTGGGAATTTGGGTGTGACACTATGCTTTTCTAAGGCTCATTCACGCTTGTATGTAGAGACGGAATCATATATGAAGACATCACTTAATTCATGGTGTAGGGCTACGGAGAAAGTTTTCTAGATTGATCATGACTATGAGGTTCCCCAAAAGTGGAACAGGGTGTCGTGTCGTTATCGGTAATGCACATGCCGTTAAGACGGATCTACATTCCCGTTGTTATCTAACCGTTGGGGAATCTCGGGGAATCTTGGATAAAGCTGATGTAACTATAAGTCGTACTTTTCCTTTCCTTGACACTTCCGAGAGACCGGGCTCCCGGTGTCAATGCCGAACCCCCGGTGCACTAGATCCTTTTCGCTACCGTCTTCGGTCCCAGCATCATGACATCTAACTCTTTCCTACCGTTTTAGTCCGATATGCTTCTCATCTACCTAAAAATGAAGTTCTTCCTGTTTCTTAAATTCAATCTCTTCACCCTTTCCGCAGAGCCTACCTCCCTCAAACAAGGCCATGACACGTGCGATCGAGAATGTTGTGTGTGGTAGTGTTCATCTTTGATCGGTCAGATATGATATCCCGTCCCTCTCGTACTGTATACAGCGATTCACCATTCTCGTTGTCTTCTAATTCTGGTGCCGTGGCAATAATCACACAAGTAGAGTATATCACCCCCCTGGAAGCCTGGTTACCGTACTATTCAAGCGCCAATCAACCGCGCGATTAGTCAACAGTTTCAGAGTCAAATAACACGGCAAACTGTATAGCGAAGAGCAATTCAGTGGATGGTTAGAAACAAATGTGGAAAAGCAGCACTTACAGTCGCATATGAGATTTGTCGCTGCTCGTGGGCCCCAAAACAAGGCCTATTCAGCGAGAACACATCGATTGCTTTGAGAGCCCGCCGTCTTGTCCCGCACCTTCTGACGAAGAGGCAAAGGACCTTGTTTTGAAGATCTAAATCAGGTTGAATTGTAGAGTTCTCTGCTAGCCGGGCATGCATCGTTGGATCCGGACCTTCATTCTATCTGCTCATCCGAAACAGGGCTGTCCTCGCACCGTGAGCTTGATGGAGAGCTACAAACCAGAAATGCAAGGCCAGGCCTAGGCTCATGACAAGTGAGTCTATAGCCGCCTAGTCTGCTGTACGTATTAGCTCACATAAAGCTACAACTAACATAGGGTCGACGATCAAAATGATCACGAAGGCATTCCGCTAAGAAGTGGTGTCTAAGTCATTCGAGCACAGCACAAAGAACTGCGAAGCGCTTGCGTGGCTACAAAGGCTTTCATGATTGTCAAGGACTTGACGCTTCTCATCCTTTCACCATTTGCAATTGGCGTGCTCCTTCGAGCCCAGAACGGCCCTTCTACGAAACCATGCGACTGTGGTCGCTCAACAGCCGAAGCTCGACAGCAGGGCTACCAGTACAACGCCATGGTTGCTGCCTGGCTGCCACCACACTGCATCGACAAGGAACTTCTGGCGGGGTTCGAGAAGGCCGGGGACGGTCCAGGCGGGCAGTGGCAGTACTGGGCCGACGCTAATCACACGTATGAGTACGGCACAGAAGAGGTGGCCCAACTTGCAGACACGCCCGGGAAGCTTTTTCACACCACGCCAGCTTGGCACGCGGGACACTGCTTTTTCTACTGGAGGAAAATCCAAAGGTCAAAACACACGGGCGTCACCATCGAACGCTGGTACGACGATAAAAGACACACCAAGCATTGCGGCGAGGTGTTCAAGGGTCCCTGGCATACCGCCTACTCGTACGTAGAACTAACAGGCAGCAACACCGAACCTCCCGAGTTTGTCAAGCATTTGATGGTGGATGGGTGATCTTTACAATATTGTACCTACTTAGTTATGGGCTAAATAGCCCCGAGGCACAATGGTAGCTGTCAGCCAGCAACAGTATGAAACGATTTGCCCGTATCGTTATTCAAGCTGCGATCGGCGTCGTTCACACCCATGACCGCCGATCGCGGAGAACACGAGCGAGTATTGCATCTTCTCCCTACACATGTAGCTTTACGTAGGCAGTAGGATATATCTCACATTCCACGTGGCTGTACTCGCCCAGGTTGATTATCGTCTGCTAAACAACAACTGATTTCAATAGATCCGATATCGTACTCGGACAAAAACGTAACACGTCGAAAAACTAACAATGCGCCACTTGCCGCGGGCATGTCCCAAATGAGGAGAAATGGAGACAACAGGAATGGGTTCTTCTCGGCCTCGATCGAGTCACGTGAGACAGAGAGCCCGAAGTCCCGAGTGCCTGAGATGGAGAGGGTTGGAAAGTACTCCTATTTGGTATTTCTGATAGAGTCTATTGGGATACTTGGATACTGGAATCGAACTGGTGTTTCTATGGAACCCTCGCGAGTTAAAAAGAAATCTATTTAAGTAAGCCGCAACAGGCACCCGCGACTCCCCTGCCTCAGCGGGGCTTACAGTAAGCCAGTCATGGCCGCAGTACGGCTGTTCCGTCACAGTATTTAATTTGGCTGAAAGCCTTGTGAGGCAGTTGTATCTAATCTTTCCTTTCCTATATCATGTCAACAGCTAGACGAAAATTCAGAGCAAACGCTGACGGAATGACACTTTCGTACTTCAACCCGCTAGTGACGACTACAGCCGATCTGCGGCGCATGCTGGACTCTCAACAGATCACCAGCGTCCAGATCGTCGAACAATATCTCGAGCAAATTGACCGCTATGAACCCATCCTTAATGCTCTAGCGTCCATTGCTCCGCGCGATAGTTTACGCCGCATTGCCGAGTCCCTAGACGACGAACGTCGAGGCGGGCGTGTGCGGAGCCCCCTCCACGGCATTCCAATTGTGCTCAAGGTGCTCTGCCCTCTCTCCCCAGCGACGAAGACTCATCCTAGACCATGTGCTAACTGTCTTGGCATTTCAGGATGCATTTATCACAGCATCCGATCTTGGCATGCCGACTTGTGCTGGAGCGGCCGTGTTTGCGGGTGCAAAGGCGTCCAAGAACGGCGCCATCGTGCAAAGGCTGGTTGACGCCGGGCTTATCATTCTAGCCAAAGGAAATATGACAGTGAGTAAAACCTGGTCCTCGTGTCAAGTTTAGTTTCCGATCGTTAATGTCATGATATAGGAGTATGCGGGCATGAAGACCGAGGAGATGATGCCGGGGTGGTCTGCATATGGTGGTCAGACGATCTCACCATATGTAGGGCCCATCAAGAGGGACGAGAAGATCCTGGGCCATTCGGTACGTACGACGATTTCATGATCGAACATTTTGCTAATGAAGACACCGTACCAGGCTCCGGGAGGCTCTTCCAGTGGTCCGGCTGTGGCCGTAGCTGCTGGCTTCAGCCCATTGGCCATGGGTACCGAGACAATCGGGTCAATCGTGACCCCCTCTGTCCGTGCAGCACTTTACGCGCTCAAACCAACCCACGGTCTCCAAGAAGTGGCTGGCATGTATAGAATGACAGACTTTTTTGATGTTCCCGGACCCATGGGGTTTGTTGCCCTATACTACTTCTTTGTCTTCCTTTTGTTTTCGATCTTGATCCTTTCACCCGAGCAGAATTTCTTGCCCAACAAGTTACTGATTGAGAACCTCTGGGTTGCAGAAAATGCACCGCAGACATAACCAGCTTGTCGAGTGTATTGCTAGGACGACCCTTCGACAATGCCGATGTGGGAAAATGGGAGGGGCTCGCTGTTGCGTCTCTTGATCCTAAAGTTTGGCAGTTAACGACAGCGATGTGTGATCAAATCGACGATACCGAGGTGCAAATGGTTAATCTCACATTCTTGATTAAAGATTTCAAAGCTAAGACGTTGTAGATCGACGAATACAAGGCTGCGATGCTTCGAATTGGACAACTAGGATGCACTGTCAAATACCCAGTGGACATCCTGGATCTATCAGAACTTAATATTGATGGCAAGGACGCAATAATGCCGATTGCTTGTATGTCAATATGTGGCATCGCTATTTGGTGGCGCTAATTTTCTTCGCAGTCTGGGATTTCAAACACATCGGCATTCCGACATTCATTGAAGGGTTCAGTGACGCCTCCGTTGCTAGTCTAGAGGAGATCATCAGGTTCAACGAGCAGAATCAGAGCTTGGCAATGCCAGAGCGTATGAAGAGTGTACTTTCCCTCTATGTTGCCGGTTTCTAACTCATTGCCAGCTTTCACCAAGCAAGATCAACTTCTCCGAGCTCTGGATATCGCCGGGACCCCCGATGAGATTGCCCAGTTGAAACGAAGGCTTCGCGAAACGGGGAAGTCTATAATCAATCGGGTTCTTGATGCAGAAAATGTCAATTGTATCGCCGCTCCGGCCGACTCTGCGATATGTATCTATACAGCCGCGGCCGGTGAGTCATTTGCCTCACGCTTCGTATATACATCACGATTCTCACTGCCTTTAGGATATCCCCATATCACGATCCCCCTCGGAAAGCTCAATTACAACGGTCGACCCTTTGGAATTTGTGTTCTGGCGAGAGAAAACGATGAGGCGGTACTATTGCGGTTCATGGCCGCTTATGAGTCTATGGCAGCGCCCCGTCCAGTGCCTTCTATCGTATTTTAGTCCTTAAAGACCCAGATGAATACCCGTCTGAGCACGGATGGATTTCCAAGGGTGACGACGACGACTGCAGATGTATTCCTATACAGGATTTGAAAGGCCAAGTCATTAGTGCGCCATATTGTCAGGTAGATAGGTGACACCCTAGTGTGTGCCTATCAGGCTGGGTCTATATATTCAGGCTATCCCTCCCAACTACCTGTTGGAAGGGCTAGGGGTTATGTTGACCAATATACCCTATGGCTACTGACCCCCTTTCTACCTACCTGCTATGTGATTGCGTGGGCTATCCATTCACTCTGGGACAGACAACCCTGACAAATATAGACCTCTTGACTGCCTATAGTCCAGATTTGTATATACAATACTCAATGCACTATATACGTGCAGCGGGCGGTCCTTCAGTTGGAATAGCCTTTCCTAGGATTTAGGATTTACTAATCGTTCAATATTGGTCATATATCTATTAATAGAAAGAACTTATAAACCTCTACACGGCACAAAAATTCTCCTGCCGAACTCTCGCGGCGGTTGAGCTAGAGTTCTGGCCTTGAATTGGTAGAAAAGAAAACTAATAGCTATCAGCAACAGTAGTCAGGTTTTATAATGTATTAATGCTGTATATAAAAGAGCTTTGCTAACAGTGCATGGTCGTTTGTCTATCTGTTCATGGCTCCCCTTTTCCAGCTTGCTGCCAAGGCTCCTATTGGCCGGAGCCGCCTGCAGTCCCAGCCTGCCAGCCTGCTAGCCGCTCCCTAGGTAGTATATAGGTAGGCGGGCAGGGATGGGTTAGGTAGTTGGGAGGTGTCCGTACTTTTTTGTCAGTCACCTCGAGGGTGTAAGAGTATTAAGAAAAACGGAACGGTCGAATCCACTCGAGAGGGGCATGTTCCGGTGCCGTGCCCGCAGCCCATGCAAAACGGAGGCCCGGCGGCTACAGAGCGGGACCTACGGGACCGTCGCACCACCACAGTGAGTCAGCAGAGGCCTTTGAACCGAGTTGCCAATATTGCATTGTATTAGAAGTAATCCCTACTGTGCCTATTGCTTGGCGTTGCCACATTGTATAGACCTGCATAGCATTAGCCTACGCATAGAAACGATGGATTGCTTGGGAGTTGTCAAGTATATCCGTTGATTGGCTATGTGTCCTTCCAAGGTATAAGTCTGTCCTCACAATATCTAATACCGGTACTCAGACCCACAGAATATCAAAATCAAAAATTCATAACTACCCTTGCAAACATTTATAATATTCTCCTTTTAACTTCCTAATTCCATCTAATGCTTCGTGAACCTTCCTATGCTCTCTTACGTGAGAGCCCGGAGCTCTCGGCTAATGTGTAGAGTACGGGCAGTGTCTGTAGAAATGGAGACCTTCGAATTCAATCGGTCATTCGCTAATGATTCAAGCCAAAGTGTCACTGGTGCATGGCTATCCCTGATACCTAGTAAGCTATCTATCGCCGATTATTATTAGAGAAAAATTTCCGACGCAGCTTTCATGGCCCATAATTACTCAACAGAGGGTCAAGGAGTCATACAACTTCCGCTTAGTCATGAATTTAACATCCAGATCTACAACATCGCCGATTATTATAGTATGCATTGTCTTGTATTGAAAATTATTATTTTCTTCAACGAAGTATCAAAGGTCTATTACAATCAACACAGAAGGCAATATACTCACTTCCAATCAGTAAGGTTGTCTAGATGTGTGTACTTGTTCTAGGAATGCGAGGCTCGAGCCAAGCTGATGAATTCTAGAACCTAAAAACGAATTATAGTTTTTATTCGTTCATTGTAGTATTTACTAATCTATCATTGAAGTACACTCTCCATAAATTCTTCTTCGTCCTTATTCAGATTGCTGGCAATTCTGATGAGTTCGATATTTCGAAGGCTACAGAAATGCCCAAACACCGGAATCACTATTTCGAGTATCTCTATTGGGTCCTCATTTACAAACCCGATATTGATTTAAAGTCTATCGAAGGGGGGGCAAGTCAACTTCCAACTTAGGAGTTTCAACAAGAGTGCATTGCTTTTGAGGAACTCTCTAACTAGGCGCGTGACGTAAAAGCAAGCGACAATATGGGTATAGTTTGACATATTGCAGGGGCTAATACCTGTTATTTCTTATATCCTCAAGGTCTCGTTGAGGCACCAAGTCGCTACGCTCCGATGCCCAAACTCACCCCATCTCTCACCCACACCACTTCGACGTCAGACAAGAACTCAAGTTCTCCTTTCTTTCTCTTACTTTTGACAGTAATACTACGTTATTATACCATTACACTACAGTATCTACAGCATTGTCAAACTAGGTGTTCAACTATCCACATTCGCTTAGTTGCTTACAGTTGGAGCCGCTGCGGGTCAGAGGTTAATGGATTCAATGTCTCATAGCAGAAACACTAGATTTTAGCCGTGCCAGATACTTTGAGAAAGGCCGATGCACTATAGAAAGCGACGCCCGCTAGACAGCAATTGATAGCGCACGCTAGAGATTCCAGCCTCCATGAAATAGTCTTAACTTATTTCCTAGGACGTTTAGACAGTAAATTCAATCAACTTAATGGATATTAATTGACCAAAAATAATGCAATTCCATTCGATAAACCAAATTCTCACAGAGGTTTTTTCCTTCTTGTCCATTTCCCTAGCTACCTGAGCCTATTTCCTTTTAACTCCGCATGTAAGTCAGCTTAGCCACTTAGTGGCTGTATCCCCCTGAGTAACCTCACCCAAACCACTTATACTACTTCAATAGGTGCGTATTTGCAACTGATTACTTGATAGTCTTGATCCCAATATCACCCTAGCAAGTCTATTTCTGGTAAGATGTTTCAATTAAATGAGCTTGGTATGTTCAGAATCGCCTGATTTGGCGTGTGTTTGAAGTCAAAGTTGCCGTAATAGGTATTCGCATTCTCTTTCCAGTGAACGTTCTCTATTTTACCCCTGCTTGTCATGCAAGGCATTAAGTGCGTAGTAACTTGGCAGTCTTTATAATTGGTCACTAATACCTCACTGTTTACTATACCCACCACGCTACCGGCAGTCACCCTGTGGACTTGTCTCCATTAAGTTTAGTTTCGTCTCGTTTCTCAATCGACAGCACTCTGTTTGTGGACAGATATACTGCCACGCGTTCGCGTATAACATAACTACAGATCGACGGGGAAAGGTCGGACAGTGGGAAGATTGAATAGTGGAGAAATGTCGGGCAGTGGGGAAAGGTCGGGCTGTGATTGAATATTGTCGATCTCCGAAAAGGCCGTAGATGTGCGAACCTGCGATCAACCAGCCCCCCCCGGCGATGATACGCAAGGGGCTATGCGGGCCTCACCTGCAGAAGACCAAGTTGTGGTGATATATGTAACACTACATGAAATTACTCATATTCTAATACATGAACAATCCGAGATACCTATCATCGAAGGGGAACAAACGGCCAATCCCCATCAAGAGTTTTTGGCAGGTCTTGACATTCGCTTCATATCACCACCGTAGTCAATATTACCTTACCTAATACGACAGCGGTTTGCAGATCAGATAGCTGCAATAGCCGTAACTATCTCAGAGCCTGCTGCACGACAAAAAGGAGTAGTTACTGTGGAGATTCTGCACTGCAACATATGAATAATCCCGTATCTATTATGCTATGATCGGATGGCTTAATGTTCAGCTAGACGTGTGTGGCGCAGCCACCCCCTGTTCTACTGAGACACTTGGCAATAGGTTGTTGTAGATTGGATAGCGGATAACTATCTCACCTAACCTAGTGGCTTGGCCGTTTCGTTGTGGCTATGACACAAACTACTCCATCAATCCACATTTCTTTATAAAAACTTCCACGTCTCGAAAAGCAGCTGTTAAGAATGAAAGAAACCCTAGGTATGTAATAGTCACTTATGTAAATTTGAAGATGAGATTGCTACTATCCAAATCAATAGTTCAAGCTGAGTGGTGAACCAAATAAAGTAAAGCTCCAATTTACTAATATCAGTCGTGTGTTTCATTGTAAGCGACGATTGGTCTGTATTAAAGAACAACTCAAGAAGGCAATTTATGCAATATCAAGACAAACTATACGAAAGCTTATAGATAGCTCTTGTTATAATTGGAAACTGTCAGTTTCGAATCGAATACCCATGGTCTTACTCATAAGTGTCATAATAGACCAAACCCTGATGAAGATAGTGTGACACGTCGGCAATTGTGACATGGGTCGTAAAATGCGTGTATACAGGTAACCCCGTACTCCAAATCAGGAAACCTCGACCGCCGATGTATTGGTGGAAAGGTGTTAACCCCTGACCGGCTGGATAGGTGTCCTTTCACCCGAAAGCTTGGTAAAGGTGCTGACGGAGCCGGTGTCGTAGTTTACCTTGATGCAGGCAAGCAGAAGCCCTGCCAGTGCATTTGGATGCATCATGATAAACACTGACACATTTGCGGCATTTTCCCGGGAACGTCGCAGGAACTTCGGACACATGATTGGAGGGTAGCAAGATAATACTAAATATACGACCTGGCCAAGAGATATTTGAATCCAGTGCTGAGAATCTGCCTAGAGACTTGACCCACCGTGCTTGTTGCACAACTCAATAAGCAGGCCAAGACTGCAACCCGGAAACAGAACTCCCAAGGACAGCACGGCAAAATCATCAATTGCGCGTCACCGCAAGGACTCAGATTATCTCAACATCGCATAATGATGCCTCTAGTATAACTTGGCGGATATGAATTACGAATTGTTGAAATTAGGCCATGGGGAGAAGCCTGGATAGAGAGCTTGCGTGTTAGACGATCTAGTCTATATTCTACAACAGAGCGACAGATTACGTATATAAAGGCATCGCTTGCACGAAAACACCATCCTAACAAGTCAATCATTGCCTCATGAACGTTGTTGTTGAAAATGCCAGAACGCCTTGACAGACAGCAATATCCGTGCCTCCTGGATTCTCTCCAGTTGAGCTCCCACCCTGCCATCAGATATTCCAGTCCCAAGCACCCAATTACTTACCAAGAGCTGCATAATTTTTCAGGGAGATTCAGTATACCTATAGCAAACAACGGGTTTCTTACAAAGCCTGTTGTTGCAATCATTCTCCCCAACGGACCCCTTCTCGCAGCTACCATCATCGCCGTTTCAAATGCATATATCGCAGCACCTATCAACCCTAGTGCGGGCCCGGATCAAGTGAAGGCTGATATTGAGCTCTCTCGAGCTAGTGCAATTATAAGCTGCCCCTCGGAGACATCTACATTACAACTTGATCGAAATGGCCTTGACGTATATTTTGTTGACGAAATCAATGAGCCGGGAGTCCGATTCGAAGTCAAACATATCAAATCTTTTCTGGCTCCGCAATGTCCAACCCCTAATCGACCTGAAGATTTTGCAATGATTCTTTTTACAAGTGGAACAAGTGGGAATAGAAAGGTAGTTCCAATTACTGTCAGAGCCATCTTAGATGGTGTTAAACTGGTCATCGATTCATGGGGTTTAACAAGCAACGACATATGCTTAAACATGATGCCGTTATATCATATGTCAGTGCACTCGCCCACAATCTGAGAATCATTTGCTAACGAACTTATAAGTGGTGGCATAATTCGTAATCTCTTCGCGCCTTTATTTTCAGGTGGCTCAACTATATGCTGCCCAAATTTTGACCCTAACCTATTCTGGGACCAGGTTGAAGATGTTCAACCTACATGGTACTATGCGTCGCCTACAATGCATTCCATGATATTAAGCGAAGGCGGTAATAGACAGGCCGCTCTAATGCAGTCGTGAGTCTCATAGCATCTTGCTTCCAAGGAGCTTTCTACATTACAACCATTTTCTTTAATCTAATTAATTGAATAATAAGCTAACCCAAAGTTCTTACAGTCGTATCCGCCTCGTTTGTAACGCAGCGGGAGGTCTACTTCCAGCTCTAGCTGAGCGAATAAGGGACACCTTTCAATGCACCGTGCTCCCCAGTTATGGCATGACTGAATGCATGCCTATCAGTACCCCTTCTCTGTCATATTCTTTAGAGCGTCCAGGAACTTCCGGGCTAGTTACAGGCCCTGAACTTTTAATATTGAATGCTGCTGACAATGAGGTATCTCCTTTTCAAACCGGGCGGATATGTCTCCGCGGCGGCCCCCTGTTTCAAGGGTATCTCCGAGCTGACGGCTCTCTCGATAAATCGCCATTCAGTTCAGAAGGGTGGTTCGACACTGGTGACACGGGCTACCAGGATCAAGATGGATATCTCTATATTACTGGGCGTAATAAAGAAGTTATCAATCGGGGTGGTGAGATCATATCACCCTTCGAAGTGGAGAATGCGATTATTACAGCAGCAACACGGGATGACTCGCCAACATTCCTAAGGATTTCCCAAGCATTAGCCTTCTCGGTCCGTCATGAAACTCTTCAAGAGGTTGTCGGGGTTGTTCTCGTAACACCACATGGGCAGCCGAGGGCTGATCTGCGGTGCTTGCATAAGTCCTTAAGATCATCGCTGCAGCAAGCCAAATGGCCGGCAGTTATCGTTTATATGGATGACGTGCCCAGAAAAAACAACAAGGTCCTCAGAGTGAAGCTCGGCGACCGACTAGAGCTGCCATGCATGGATGACTATACGCCATTCTCTAAAAGACATTTTTCGGCACGATGTCCTCCTGCGGAGACTGATCTATCTATTCCTATTCCATCTACACTTTGTCTCATAGCTACCCATACAGCACAACGACAAATACGACAAGTTCTACCACCAGAGTATGAGATATACATCGAAGCACTGCCCCAATCGGGAGCCTTAACAGCATACTTAGCACCGAGGATCCATGATGGTAATGTGCTAGATGATGAGGATGTAGAATCTGTAACGAAGATCCTTTTCGAAAAGATTGACGGGTATTTAGTACCTCAGTCCATCATTACTATTTCGAAGCCTTTCCCGCGCAATGATTGGGGAGATGTCGATCAAATTCTCCTCACAAAACTGGTCAAGGAGACGCAGTTCTCGGAAACAACAACTCTCGCCGATACAACAACCCAGAAACTCACCCGTGTGTTCGCGGATCTCCTTCAGCTTCGCATCAAAGATGTGTTGCCTCAGAAGGATTTCTTCGAACTTGGAGGCGATTCTCTGCGAGCCGGAAAGCTTCTATCTACGGTGCGCGCTGAATTTGGAGTCCGAATACCGATTGATTTCATATTTAAGCAAGGATCAGTTCGCCAGTTGTGCGAATACATCGACGAGGAACTCTCAAAGCGAGAACAGAATAGCGCTCGAGACGAAGACCATCCTATTCTCGGCTCCCAGAAGATGTATAGCTCTACCAACCCCTATCTCCTCCTACTTCAACTTACCCCTATAATGATTATCTATCCACTTCGGCGGGCTTTCTCATGGACTCTCTTCATATACTCGCTGATCTATTTGCTGGGCTTCCGGACGAGCCAGACAGTCATAGGTAGGCTGGTTAACGTGGTCGTGAGTACCATTTTCGCCCGGCTAGTTTCGAGTATCGTCCTCCCTAGCGTGGGAATCATAGCTAAATGGGTCATCATGGGCCGCCTGAAGGAGGGACTATATCCCATGTGGGGTCCATACCATACTCGGTGGTGGATGACCCAGAAAATCGTCATGATCTCCGGAAAGGGAATTTTCGGCTGGACTGAAGCGTCGACTATCTGGTATTACCGCCTTTTGGGCGCCAAGATTGGGACGGGTGTCACAATCAAGAATGCGCGATTGGGCGAGTGGGACCTTCTTGATATCGGCGACAATGCTGTAAGTAACACTCTACGTTCTCCTTTTTCTCTCTTATGTGGGATGTTATTATTGGAGAGTTCAGAGTTGAGTTAACCTCTAACTGTCCCGCGTTATTCATATACCGAACTTAGGGCGCCACATATTCTCAGGTGCAATAGTTACTAATCATGCTATCAACAGACCCTTGACGAGTGTACTGTGCGTCCAATGGCTGGCGAGAGAAACACTATGATGTATCTCGGAAAGATCACCATCGGGCAGAATGCCTCAGTAGGAGTAGGCTCTACCATCGCTCCGGGAGCAACTGTCCCAGATTCCGCCTGCATTGGCCCTAGATCATCTTCTTGGGAACTTCACGATGCTAGCGAAGCAAACCGTGATCTGTCAGCTACAAAAGCGCCGAAGTCACACTGGGCCCTCACGCTATTCTTCACCCTCCCGCTTCAGGTCGTTGTTATATTTCTCTACAACCTTCCCTGGCTTCTGGGCCTGGTAGGTCTTGTCCAAGCCGAAGCCGAGCACATGCGTAGCATATTGATCAGGGTTATTCACTGGTTCACGCAAGGGCAAAGAGTGGGGTGGTATTACCTCGCTCGATCTTTACGCACATTCTTTGGTCCAGTCTTCGTGTTCATGTTTACGGTCATTATCAGAAGCCTTCTGACAGTCTTATTCGGTCCCCTACAGCCGACTGCTACAAGCGAGAGAGGCAACGTTGATCGGTGGAGGATGGCGCTTATGAAGGCTTTAATGCCGAACTCGAAATTATCGCAGCTCACTGAGCTATTTGGTCAACATTACGAAGCGACAAGCGTAGCGATCAGATTGCTTGGTGGTAAGGTTGGTCAATATGTCTACTGGCCTGGAACAGGTCCAAGCATCGGAGACTATGAACTGCTCGACATCGGAAACAACGTGGTCTTTGGGTCACGAAGCCATCTTATTAACGTCGACGGTATTGGTTCCGACTTCATCACGATCAAGGACGGCGCTATGATAGCTGATCGTGTTGTCGCGCTTCCTGGAGTTGTCGTTGGAGCCGAGGCGACGCTAGGTAGCGGATGTCTTACAAAACGAGACAAGGCATATGAACCCAGTGGTACCTACGTGGGCTCCAAAGGAGGAGATTCCGTCTTCCTTGGGGCTCGTCCGCGTGACGAAAAAGGAACCGCGGCCGAGTTATTGGACCTCAGAAGATTGCGTAAACTTATCTATCCATGGCAGACTCGGAAATCCAACCGGAAATACGGCTCTTTGCCCACAATCACCATATCTACACACACTGATAAAGGTCTCGAAAAGGTGTACGATAGCAAAGCCACCACATCTAGCAATGCTGGAAGTCCTAGTAACGGTGTCGTAACTGGTATCACGGAGATCGAGTCAGCTGATGATAGACTATCGCCGTTCGGCAGGGCTTTTTATCTGCGTAAGGCGCCATACTTTGTCTGGCGCCAATGGATGGTCTTCATATACTCGACTTTAACTGTCATTTTTACCCACGCTTACTGGACGGCTGCCTCTATTTCGGCTATTCAGGTTGTAGCTATAGTGTTCGAAAAAACGCTGTGGCTCGGAAATGGCACCTGGTACGACCCTTTCATTCTGTTTTTATTGTGTTCTGCTCTGTTATCTGCTCTCATAGCGGTACAGAGTATTGTTGCTATCGGATTTGTCATTGCAGCCAAATGGATACTACTAGGCCGTAGACAGCCTGGGAATTATGACTGGGACAAGAGCAGCTATTGCCAACGATGGCAACTCTTCCTAGCCATTGAGCGAATCCGACGACACTGCTTTGGCGGCCACGGAGTTCTAGGGTTACTCACGGGCACGGCATACATGACCTGGTACTTCCGGGCGTTGGGCGCAAAGATCGGGAAAGATTGCGCTTTGTTTGTTAACGGACGCCCAAGCTTGCTGTTTACGGAGCCCGATCTTCTTGAGATGGGCGATAGGGTAGTGGTGGATGACGCAAGCCTAGTCGGACACATTAATACTCGTGGCAAGTTCGATCTCAACCGGCTTTATGTGGGCGATAGATGTGTGTTGAGGACTAATAGCCGACTTCTAAGTGGCGCGAGAATGGAGAAAGACAGCTGCCTTTTGGAAAATACCCTGGTTATGGCGGGAGATATCGTCGAGCAGGGGGAGACGATGCAGGGGTGGCCAGCCAGTAGATTCAGGGGGCGGAGGACTTTCAGCACATGATATAATTCGAACGCGTATTGTGAAGCTTAATGGGGTGGACATTCTATTTCTTACACCTTTTCAGAGGCATGTAATATTAATAACACCAAGGGTAATAGTTGATAGTGTAATAAGGATTATCAGTCTCGTCTGAGTGCGTTACCAATTGCGTGTTCCGACCGATATAGCGCTACCTGCGTGCCTGGGTGTGTCGGAGCGGGATACGCGCCGTTCTTGAAATGTTGGTTTGGGATGCGCCGCTGGGACTTTGAGTGATGGTGGCATCCGCTTGACTTACACTCTCTACGTATAGTGGTAGTAACTACTATTTAGGAGCGAAGCAAAGACCCAAGATCATCGGCGAGAAAAGAGCACAGCTTCAATATGTGTGCGAAGGCTGCAATCATGGTTCATATCGTAAAGTGGAATTCGTGAATCATGCTCCCCTCTATCGTCTATGTTTATCGTCTGAGTCTAACGTCTAACGTCTAGGATCTAAGTTGTTCTATAATATGCACGCAATGCTGTAAGACCATGCAAGATGCTCTATCCATAGCTCTAAAGAAGGTAGGTATCGCAGATGCATCACGGCACCTGCATACAACTCTGAGTCCAAACATCCATCGACGCCCTCGGCATCTCAAGAAGACCACCCGATTCTGAAAAGCCGATACTCGCTCTCATCGCCGCGCCCAATCCCACTCGGCCGCGCGAAACGTTCCTCGTCGAGTATCGTAAGTACGCAGCCCCAGGGATTTCGAAATCCATCACGACCATTGAACGACGCGTGCACCGTCCCGCTGATACCCTCGAACTTCCCCGTCGTCCGCACCGTCAACATTAACCAGAAGACGCCATCGGGCTTTAGCATCCGCGCCGCGCAGTCACGCAGCCAGACTGCATGTTCATGGCTGTAGATTACATCCGTCGCGACGAGGATATCGGCTTGTTTATCCAACGGCGAGTAGAGGTCGGGACTTTCCCAGTCAAGAGGTGCAGCCTTGATCGATGGCGACATGGCGTCCTCGCCCTGACTTATCATTGGAAAATTCTTGGCGATATTCGCTTCGAGATTGACGAGGACTGTTGGGTGGAAGTCTGTGGCGATTATCTTCGGTGTTGATACACCTAAGTGCGGTAAGATTTTGCCCAGCGCAATGCCTACGAGCCCTGTGCCCGCGCCTAGCTCGACGATGCGTGGTGAAGAGCCGAGCGTGTTCCTTGAGAAATCGAATCGTGCGGGATATGCACACATTAGTTCCGTGAAAATGAAGGCGGCACCCCAACTCTGTAGCCCAACGTCGGTATGGTCGGTGTTGTCTGTGCCAGCTAGGCCGTCCGTGAGTTGCACACAAATAGTTTCACTTTTAGTGCCCTGTTCATTCTCATCGACTTCGCTTGAGCCCAGTTTTAGCGTGAAGCGATAGTCTCTTGTGATTTCGGTGTCCTTAATATCCTCCTCCTCGTCTTGAATAAAGAACGAAGCGAGGATACACGACGCCTTCTCGATGGCAAGTTGCTGCGCATCTTCGCTCTCAAAGCATGTCAGCTCCTCTGCACGGCCCAAGAATCCAGTTAGCCAGCGCTCGGCAAAGGCGCGCTCATACGGGTCGTCGCGAAGTTCGAAGCCCTCTTCTTCCTTGTCGTCGTCTTCATCATTATCGGATGCATAGCCAGAATCTGCCGCTGCGGGTGGATTCTTGAGCGCCGGATCTGTCTGGAAAGCTAACGAGGTCGGTAGCGGACAATAGAGGGCGTAGAGGTCGCTTAAAGCGGATAAAATGTAAACTTCCGGTTGGTTGTCAAGCGAGCGTATAGCAGGCAAGCTGCTTGACGGAGGCAGCGGGCGCCTCGCCGGGCTCATTTGAATCCGTCTGCCTTTTAATCTCGCGATGCTGAGTTTTGATATTGGTGAGGGACCCTGGATTTGAAAAATGGGAATCGAGAGAGAATTTTAGGTGTCATTGGCGGCTGTTAATCTGGGAAGTCGCGGGGGGTGGGGTTGGGGTTAAATTCTGGACCAGTCGAAATGAAGCTATCGCGAACGTGGCAAATGAAAATTTAGACCCCGGATTTCCCATTGTGGATTTGTCAAGAGCGGCCCAGGCACTGACTCAGCCGCCGCCAGCTTAGCTCATGTTAGTTACACAGATTTCTTTTCACTAAGCCGATTCGAAGGGCGAGCAATCTAATTGTGGAAGCTGAGCAAATCATATTATGAAAAAAGACACGGACGGCGCAAATCAGAGCTTTTCGAAATGTCGCTCAAACATCAAATCCAATCTCACGGTGAGCTTTTCGCCATGCACTACCTCCTGCCCAGAATGCCACAACATTCTCTGCTGAAAAATCAAAGCCCTGCCTACCTTTGGTTTGACGTCGAGGAATGGGGCATCTTTCTTATCTTCTATGCCGTGTTTGTTGTCAAGATCCTTTTGACGCTTGCCCACTTGACTTGCCCAGAACCGTGTCTCTCCTCCGCCTGATTCCCCACTAGGACCCTGAGGTGCATCATTAAGGTAAATTTGGCACGTCAGAAAGCTCCTCTCATCCTTTCCCGGGCGCGCATATAGAGCGTCGCAATGCGGCTTGAAGTGATGACCTGGCTGGTAGCGCAAGAAACTGAGTCGTTCATTGGCTTCTTTGATGCGCCAAACCGTCTTCCTAGCGCCTACGCTCGCCTTGAGATGTGTAGGACCAGCGATAATCTCAGCGATTTTGTCACCCTTCCTTAGAGCTTTCACATCCCCGGGTAGATGAGCAACAATCCGATCGTATAGCGCCGAAGCCCATTGAGGAGAGAAGACGAGGATATTTTGGCATTCTCGAAAGGCATTGCCCTTGCTCAAAGTTTGCCAATCATCTCCAGCAGCACCCCGCAGTTTAGCACATTCCTCAGGGGTGAGCAAGTTGTCTATAGTCATGGCGAAGAAAGAATTGTAATCCCCTGCCAAGGGGGAGTTGGTAAATTCAATGGGCGTAACAATGGCACCTGGTCCCTCAGGATCGGTGGGGTTGAGAAGGGGCCCATGGCCCTGAGGTATTGAAGGCTCCATTGTGAGCAAATGGAATATTCATGAGGTAGTTCGTCTAACAGGTAAGAAATTATAACATGAAGGACGCATGGATGAGATCATCTTCAACGGGCAGATAGCAACCTTTATATACCGTGAGCGGATAGAATGAACACTGGAACGATACGTCGGCTGGTGACTCAACCCGATTGAGGCAGTGATAACGCTCTAGCCATCCGCGGATCATGGTGATGAAGAAGTGCGCAGACTGGCACAGCCTCACTCACCATACACCATGCTCTTTGCTTTCGTGGAGACGGGAGAATACCTCAGGAAGGCCGGTTGAGTTTGGCGTGTCAAGAAGAGGTGTACCTACCAAGTAAGTAGCATTGGGCTATGTAAGAAGTATCTAGATAAGGTATATTGTAGGTCATGGTGTCCTGAATGAAACTTGGAAGTGGTAAGCGCATTGTATCTTGTACCAATTGGCCACAATAGGCTTCAGTACATAGTGAACCTTACAGTGGATAGCTGTCTAAGTATATAAGGGAACGGCTGGGGAAATCCTGACCTTATGACTTGCACTTATCCCTCCTACTTGTACTTGCTACAATTATTATCGCTGACCCACTTGATGTCCAATACTTCTACTTTCATTCGGCTCGATAAGTACGGATACCTTATCTATCTACCTAAGGTGACACCCGCAACGTATGTATGTACCTATCTAGTTCAGACTTGAGACGGCCCCACAGCAGAAAGCCTGTTCCGTCCTTGGACCAGAAAAAATATAGCGAGGAGACTCAAATTCTACCTCCATTGCGACAAAACGCGAACGAGGCCGACAAGTAACGACTGCATCCCTTCCCACCACAATCTTGGACTTTTGCCTGGTGTAGAAGTCCCCCATCCCTATTTCTTAGTAATTTGACTTCTGGCGAAAGTCTCTCTTTGGGAAACCATTCCCTCTTTTATCTGTGACATACGTGCTCTGTCTGTCGCCGCGACGATTTCTAGGTTCTGCGCAAATCAACGCCTACTCGACCTGTCACTACCTACCGCCGTCGCTGCTGCTGTTGCTGTTGCTGTTACCTAGCCACACGCGTATCGCACCTTCCTGCCCGTGTCTGTTGCCTTCCGCTTCGATAGAAACCTCATCCATCGTCGCCTCCACACCCCGGACAACGGCAACCCGATCTCGACGAACCTGCCCCTCCCCCTCATCCTCATCCTCCTTCCTCCCTGTCGGGGCCGGCGGCGGGGCGCGGGGGCGGGGGGGGGGGGGGGGGGGCGGGGGGGGGGGCGGGGGGGGGGGGGGGGCGGCGGGGGGGGGGGGGGGCGGGGGCGGCGGGGGGGGGGGGGGGGGCC